>VDFB02089903.1:26715-112763 GCA_007258455.2 Sequoia sempervirens
GAGATTTCAATGCCATTGTTGAGTTGTCGGAAAAATGGGGTGGAACAGCAAGGCTAGAGCCATCTGCTCTGTTACTTCGGGATAGCATCTCATCCTTAAATCTTTTCGATGTGAAACCTAGTAATGGGTGTTTCACATGGAACAACAGAAGGATTGGAGAGAACTATATTGCTGAGAGGCTGGACCGATTCTTAGTCTCTTCTTTCTGGGTTGGTGGTGTGTGGTCTTCTTGTTCTGAGATTTTGGACTGGAGGGGTTCTGACCATTGGCCTATTATGCTTAGTATTGTTCCGGCTGGTATGCCTAGGACTCCTTCATTTAAATTCCAACTGATGTGGTTAAGGGATGTTACTCTTTTGGACCATGTTACTGATTGGTGGAGGACCGGCCGACCTGCTTTTGGTACGGCTATGTATACTTTTGCTAAGCTTCTTCAGTTTGTTAAGTATCAGCTTAAGAGGTGGAACCGCCAAAGTTTTGGTAACATCTTTCAAAATAAGGATGTGGCTCAAGTTGAGCTGAATAAAATTACGATGTTGATTCGGGAGAATGGGGTTACAGAGAAGCTTTTGAGAGAGGAGGCTAGGACTTTAAAAGTAGTTGAGGAATGCGAATTGCGGGAAGAGATCTATTGGAAGCAAAAGGCCAGAGTTGAATGGCTGCAAGCTAGAGATAAAAACACTGCCTTTTTCTTTAATTCGGTGAAGGGCAGGAGGCATGGTAATTCCATTTCTATTATTGTGAATGATAGGGGGGATCGCCTTGCTTCTTTTCGGGAAATCTTAGTTGAGGCGTCTCAGTATTTTGCTTCTTTATTCAGGGAGGAGCTGCCTGGTGGCTCTGTTGAGGAAGCTCAGGTTCTCTCGTGCATTCCCAAGTTAGTTTCCTGGGAGATGAATGAGCAGTTGATGGGAGAGATCTCTTTGGAGGAGTTGGAAGGGATTGTGTTCTAGATGAAGAAAGGAAAAGCTCCTGGACCCGATGGTTTTCCGGTTGAATTTTTTCAAGAATTCTGGGATATCATAAAGGTGGACCTTCTTGCTATTGTACAGAAATCCCAGAGGAATAAACAAATGTTGCGCGCTATGAATTCCACCTTCCTCGCCCTTATCCCCAAATGTGAGGGGGCGGATAGGTTAACTCAGTTTCGGCCTATTTCTCTCTGCAATGTGGTTTATAAAATTATCCCGAAATTGATGGCTGAAAGGCTGAAGAAGTGGCTTAAAGTGCTGATTTCTGAGGAGCAGAGTGGTTTTGTGGAGGGGCACCAAATTCTCGATGGGGTTGTTATAGCTACTGAGACCATCCATTCGATGGCTAAATCCCATGAGAAGGCTATGTTCATTAAGTTGGATATGGCTAAGGCTTGTGACAGGTTAGATGGTCTTTCCTGAGGAAGGTTCTGGTGGCTTTTGGATTTTGCGAAGAGTGGATTCAATGGGTCATGAGCTGTGTCACTTCTGTCTCTTTTTCAATGCTGATAAATGGTAGCCACTATGAGCTCTTTGATGCTTCTAGGGGTTTGCGTCAAGGGGATCCTCTTTCCCCATACTTATTTCTACTTCTTGCTTAAGGTCTTGGCCGCTTGATGAGAAGAAGGGTGGAGTTGGGCATCATTCAGGGTTGGTAGTGGGGGGGAGGTTTTCCCCCGCGGTCTTACCTGCAGTTTGTTGATGATACTGCTTTGATGGGGATGGCTTTTATCAGGGAAGCTACTAATTTGCGGCAGGTATTGGATGTTTATCTTAAAGCTTCGGGGCAGTTGATTAACGAAGATAAATCCTCCATCTTCTTTTTCAATACCCCAGTTCCTATTCAAAGAAGGATTGCGAACATCTTGAGGTTTCAGATAGGGGCTCTCCCTTTGACTTATCTGGGTATTCCTATATCTGTTGGCAGACTTCCCAAAGGCTCTTGGCAAGGTATTATTGATAAATTTCGGGTGAAAGTTAATCATTGGACCCATAGATGGTTATCTTTTGCTGGAAGGGTTCAGCTTCTCAAGTCGGTGGTGCAAGCTCTCCCAACTTACAGAAGCATGCTTAAGGTGGCTCCGATTGGTTTTCTTAAAAAGTTGGATTCTCTTGAATGACAATTTTTATGGGCTGGAAGTTTGACATCCTCCAAGTGGAGCCTCGTCAGATGGGATGTTGTGTGCAGCCCCAAACAGTATGGTGGTCTTGGTCTTTGGCAATCGGCTCTAACGGGGGTGGTTGTGGCTGCTAAGTTGTTCTGGAGATGGTGCGTGGAGCAGGACCAAAGTTGGGCCAGGATCTTATCTCAGAAGTATTTCCCAGGAATCCCTCGTCAGGATCTCCCTAGGTACCCTTTAGAGGGGAAGGGTTCAGTGATTTGGACTACTTTGCAGAAGGGTGCCAAGCTTATCAAGGATGGTTTATTTTGGATTTGCAGAGGAGGCTCTAATGCTCTTTTTTGGTCAGACTCTTGGGATGGCCAACCTCCACTTATCTCTCAGTTCCCCAACTTGATTCCTTTGTGTCAGAGATTTCTTGCGGCTGGTTGGGCTAGGGTGAGTGACTTTAAATCTCTCTCTTTCAGGGGTCAGCTGGGGGTGGCTTGTTGGAAGGCTCCCTCGGAATGGCCGGATTTTGGGTTGGAAGAAAGGAGCATTGAGCTTCATAACATCCTTTGCCGAAGGCGTTGTTGTTCTCTCCCAGGAGAGGATATCCTTGCATGGATCCACAATCCTAAGGGGGTTTTTTTTGTTGCCTCTGGTTATCAAGTTCTTTTGGCTCAAAGGTTGGATGGCGGGGAGGTTCATTGGTGGAAAAAGGTGTGGAACAAGCTCTCCTGGCCAAAATGCAACTGCTTTGTCTGGACCTTGGCGTGGAATAGGTGCTTAACCTGGGATAACATTTGTAAGCGTAGTTTTCAGGGGCCTTCTATGTGTGTTTTGTGTGGAAATGAGGAGGATTCTTCGCACCTGTTTTTTCGGTGCCCCTTTGTTTCTCAACTTTGGCATTTTTGGTGGGGAGTTTGGAAGTGGCCCTGTGTTCATGCTTCTTCTCTAATTGAGTTTTGGGATAGTATGGGTAGGCCCCCCTCGATGGATTCTTTTTTGCAAGATGTTTGGTATGTTGGTCCTACTTTTCTTCTTTGGCAAATTTGGCTGGAGAGGAATCGTAGGATATTCTGAGGGGAGAAGTTAATGATTCAACAAGTGTGGTGGCGTCTATTAGGAATGATTCAAGAATCCGTTGCAGCTAATAGTGAGATGGTTTTCCCTCTAAAGAAAGGCGATGCTGAGTTGGTGGAAAGAATGGGTCTTCAAGAAATTCACTCTTCTTCTGGTGGTAACAGGCTCCGCAAGCAAGGGAAGCAGAGAGTCTAGCGGGTGGGTAGGTGGATACCGCCTCCGAATGGAGTTCTGAAGATCAATACTGATGGCTCTTCTAGGGGTAATCCTGGGCTTGCTGGGATTGGGGGAATTGGAAGAGATTTTGCGGGGTCGGTTATCTTTCTTTTTTCAGTACATGAAGGGGCTCAGACAGTTAATTATATGGAAGGCCTGGCAATTCTTTATGCAGTTGAGAGGGCTCTATCTCTAGGATGGAGAAAGGTTATTTGTGAAGCGGATTCTCATATTTTAATTAATTTGGTGAATGACCGAAAGGTGATTGATATTAATTGGCAGCTGGCGGTGGTGGTTCAACGGATTCTTCGGGTTAGTTCTATGTTGGAGGTTGTGTCCTTTGTTCATATTCCGCGGGAGTGGAATCGGGTTGCTGACTGCTTGGCCAAGTGGGCTTCTAAGCATGATGACGACTGGAAGGTTGAGGATTGGAGACAGGTTTCTCCCGAGTTACAACAGGACTTGGATCGGTTACTTGAGGAAGACAAGAGTTTGTAGTTGGTTGATTGTTTCTATTTATGTGTTTGGTTGGTTGTCTTTGGTTGGTTTTGGGGCTGTGGCTCTTGTTCTTTGCTATTCTGATATGTTTTGATTTCCAATAAAGTTTTTACCCCTTTTTTTTTAAAACTTGTCGAGTCCCTACCCAAACAAAAAAATAAAATCATTTTTTAAAAAACATTTTTATAAACAAGAATGTGCCAAATACCTAATTTCTCCCTTGTTATAAAATTGTGAAAATGGTTTCCAATGCCTTAATTTAAGCTTGGTGGTGGGGCCTCTGTCCCTCAACCCCGCTCTATATTGCAACAAGGAACACGCCAAGGACACTACCCCCAAACCCCACAAGGGGCGCTGCCCCTCAACCTCACTGGGGGTGTTGCCCCTCAACCCCATTGGGATCTCCACTCCTAGAACCCCCACTAGCTATTGGGATCTCTTTTCATATAAGAAATTTGATTATATTGGGGGGGTTTGGGAGTGGAGACCATAATCAACAACTTAGACAATTATCTTTATCACTATCATAATATCATTGATCAATGATGAAGTATTATACTATTAGTATCAAAGATTCAAAATGTCATTATTACTATAAAATACATGTAATGTTCCCTTCTTAGGCCTAATCAATTCAAAGACCATTAGCCTATTTCTTGAGTTCCCGTGGGCTAAATGGTAAGGCAAGGGGACTCCAAAGATCTTGGAGAACGCATTTTCGAAATTACAAGGTTTCTTTTGTTGGCAATGAGCTCAATGGGCAATACGGGTTTGAATGACACTCTTTGAAGTGTTTTTGGATTTTTGGGGTGTTCTCCAAACTTCTTGGAGAGCACGTCTATTTATAGTAAGTCACCAAATTGGTTTCTATTATTCACCTTATGCCTCGGTATCATATTGGCGTGGTCAAAATTGGATTTCGATGTGTTTTGGGATTTTCCGTAACTTGGGGTCAAATAATTAAATTATTCACTTAAGTTATAATGTTTAACATTGTTGTTCATAACTTAAGTGTAATATCTTTTTGAAAAGGTATTTTGAATTCCCAATTGAACACCTAGGAGAAATAAGGGGGTCTTGCACATTAAAAAGGTTTTATTTTATTTTAAAAGGGAATTTGTTGAAAAAGGTGAATTAATTAATTTTTTTAGAGTTTTCCCTCTCAAAACTCTATTAAAAGAGGCATTCGGGATCATTGTTGGATATGCTGAAGAATGATAATGTTATGCTGCTAGAATGGCTTCAGTTCTCTTCAATCTTTGAGGACAAAATCCCTCAAAGGTTTCTAGTTTTGGAATTGCAAGATACTCCCTAGCTAGACTGTGGAGTGATTCCATCCAAGAGTCACCATTGGAGCTGATTTGGAGTTTGCAGTTGATTTCTTTCAATATAGACTATTTTGATGTGTTTTAGCATCTCTTTTGGGAGTGAATCGTTTTCAGATTACAGGAGTGTGGAGTTGGAGACTTATCTCCCTGCTGGCTGTACCATTTAACTCTGTCTGGGCCATATCATTTCAAACCAATCAGGCTGTACACTTTGGAGGGGCTACTTTATGGGCTGAAGCAATGTTTGGTTATTCTTTTCAGACCTGACCGCCCATGTTTGCAAGTGTATTTGCAGATTTTAGAGAGAAGGAAAGAGGTGAGCTGCTGGGTTGTACGGCCAGGTACAAGCCGTACCTCTTCTAGGAGGCGTGTGAGCTTCCTAGGGGGAATCGCCCCTCTTTTCCAATCTTTTTATGCTCCATGGGTGGCGCCTAGACCTATCAAGACCATTGCAATCAGCTTGGAATTGCACTTCGCTGTTTGGAGTGTTTTCTAGGGGGTTGTGCCATTTAGCTACCTGCTGCAACTAAGTTTCAGACTTCTATCAGACTTCTGTTTGTCCCATTCCTGAGGTATACTTGCTATTACATTGCTGGGTGGTTTGTTTTCATGAGTTGGGGGTTCATTTGGGGTGCTTTGATCAGCTTTATATCATATTTATAGTTGTAACAGCAGATATGTATTTGATTTGAAATGAATTGTAAGAGCTCATAATGTAACACTGGGTAGTAGTACCACCAATGATCTTGCTCTGATTACTTGATGTTACTTACCCCATTGCATAAGTGGTTTTATTACTCACCTCACTGCACAAGTGGCTCTTGTACTCACCCCACTGAACAAGTGGTTTTGGCATTCACTCACCACTGAAAAGTGGAAGAGCTTGTTTTAACATTTCATTGTTGTATCAGCTTTCCCATTGCAAAGTGGATGTGCCCAACTAACCCCATTCGATAAGTGGTTGTTACTTCAGCAACTTTATTTTCAATTGTAATCCCTATATACACCGCATCATATAAATTGCATCGCAAATCACATAAAGTGCAATTGTCATTGATTATGAAAACAATGCAACATCAATTGTCGAGATTATTGCAATACATGATATTTCAATGTCAGCACATTTAATGTCAAGGAACAACAAGCAAATAATGATGTAAATTCAAAGGTCATAAATATTAAAACCAAATGATTCTGCATGAATGATGCGAATGTGGTGCTCAATTTGTATTCAAATAAATCAAATTTAATAGAAAACACTCTTGTACTCATTTATGGACTCATTGGATACATTTTGTCATTGAATTTTGCAAAAAAGAAAGTGTTTTTAAAGAAATTTAAGCATTTTTTTAAGTTGAGTTTTTTGCCGAGTTTTTTGTCGAGTCCAAGTTTGCCAACTATGATAGCAGTCACTATGTAAGGAAGTCCCAAAAGTTTTTCCATTGAGCTCATGCTCCTAGTAGTTAATAAAAAATGATCAAATACTCCACACAATCCACTTCTGACACTTTGTAAAAACTTGCTCATGGAGTTGCATAGGGCCCTTGTATCATCCAAAATAGCATTGATCTCCAAGTCAGTGCAGAACACTCAAACCTAATGAACCTGCCTTAGAAAGTGCCTTCATGAAGAACTAGGACCCACTTTTTGCTAAGCAATTCCCTCAACCAATAGTGCACCATCAACAATATAAAAAATGATCATATATGAGTGCAAAATCCACATGATGGAACACCATGGCACTAGATTGAATAGTTGGTACATTACGTATAATTGGACGAAGTTGATCATGCCAAAAGAATACTGCTCAAGACTAGGAGCCACTGCTAACAAGTGGAAACCTAATAGACAACGACACAAATCAAGAGCTCCACAAGTTCTGACAAAATTCAAGAGTTGCAAGAGCTTGCCACATAGCACCCTATTTAACACTTAATTCATAAAGCTCATATTAAAACAAAACATAGGCCTACCACCACTTACTTGGATTGCCATGACAAATAGCATAGTTGCACTCTTAACATTTTCAAAACTCACTTGAGATTAGATAGTCCACACAATGAAGTATGATTTAAGGGCCCAAATTTCTCCACCAAAATAAAGCTTCACCAATTCCAAAATGCAAGCGGTGAAATGATACAAATATCAAAACACTAAATCCAACCAAAATCAATCCATAGCACAATACTTCCCTAAAGGAAAGCTTGGTCAAGGCCAAGAAAGCATGGCCCTGCCAAGACCAAGAAAATGCGGCCCCACTACAAAATGGAGGGCAAGGACTCTTCAGGATGCAAAGACCAATAACACAAATATAAGAGCAATCCAACTAGCTAAAACCCTCAAATAAAATCAAAGCAGCTCAAAGCCCTATTCCCATTAGCCATATATTTTTTCTAGGTCATCTAGAAAAGAAATCTAGCATAACCTACTTGAAATAGCTTATCAGATATATTCAGCCTAAAGCTGAATTTTAGCATACCAACGAATGTCCAATTGGATGGAGCAGACAATTTAGTCCAGCTAGGGAGTATCCTTTGCTTGAAATTTTTTGTGTAGCTTAATTTTGAGCTCAGGTGTCTTGGTAAGCGTGCATTAGTAATACTTAGTAATCCTCACAAGCTCAAAAATGAAGGAAAAATAATCATCTTATTATTTAGTAATACTTTTGTAAAGATGAGAGGACTAGTAGCACTTTAAACGTGAGAACGAGTTTGTATTTATACTCTTTTTTTTCTTAATAATTATGTAACTTTTTTAAAAGAATATGCCATAATGTGTAATTTCTTTTTATTTGGAGAGTCACTAATTTGTAACAAATTTAGACACAAAGAAGCAAAGAATAAATCAAATCAATTTTTTGTTCTTTGAAAATTTCTTCAACCCTTAATTTCAAACAGGATTGTTTTTTCATGTAAAGTAAAAGAACTTATTTACCACTATATGAGTTTTTCCTTTCACAAGATAAATACAAAATCTGTTTTTAATTTAATTATATGGGATTCCTTTATGATTGAATCTAATACAAGACATGCAAAATAGATACCTACACAAATTGAAAGTTTAATTTTTAAACTTTTTTATGATTAGTGTCTAAATTACCATTTATAAAATAGTGTTACACATATTCACAAAAAAAGGTAGGTGGAAGTAGTCGCACCACAACCCAAAAGTCCAAACAAAGCAACAACCTAGAGCAAAACACAATTACAATAAGCCACTATGTGGCAAGAGCAAGAGTGGAGGGAGGAGGAAGTGGGTCTCTACCATCTGGTTTACCCCATACATCAACAAAGTTCGAAGTGTCCACAAGAGGGTCCCAACCATCATTACCATCTTTATCATTATCATCTTGATTATCTTCATTAGTGATTTGAACATGAGAAATAGCAAGAGTCAGCCAAGTGAACTTGCCAAAGTCTGGCCAGACAACAGCCCCACCACCAAAAGCCAAGGGAGAAGTGGAACAGTGTCCAGTGGACTAAGACCATCCTCACTGAGCATGAGTTCTTCTCACATGAGGTGGAGAGTCCTGAAATTTTTGTATAATGTAAACAAGATAAGTTGTATGACACCTTTAAAAACCTAAAATTTTCTCATGCACAAAAGATCACAATTAAACTCCAACCAGACTACTAAAGAAAAAGAAGAGGGACTACTCGCCTCCCAACCATATCGCATAATTAGGTTTTTAACCCTAGCTAATCCCCAAGCCTAAGGGGATCACAGAAACCATGCACCTACCAAAATATGCCACAATACTTCCTTGAGAATACACAAAGGTTCTAGGAATGATTCCATTGGTTTGATACCTAATTGAACCCTCAAAGCACTTCAAGGGCGTGTGAGGCTTTCCCCCATTTGCAACAGTAAAACCACCATAACAGCAACATGAAATTTACTCAAGAGAAAACAGCATAAAGTTTACCCCAAAGGGAAGTATAAAGGAGGTAAAGGATTTCTATGGTCACATGGCTAGCAATTTTCTCCAAAATCAATTCAATAATTATCCAACTTTTGAAGATGCTATTCCTCCAACATCCTCTTATCATCTATGTACCAGCAAGCAGCCCTCCCTAGAGACCCAAGTCCAATAGGGTATCCAGCACCAAAATATTAACAAGCAGCATCCGTGGGTCCCAAATCCCTTCATCCTCACTAAACTCAGCATAGAACCAACAGCAAACCATAATACAAAAATTAAAAAAGATAAAATAAAGACAAGTGCATGCAAGACCAATATGGCACCCTCAAACCAGAGCCACATTTAAATAATTCAGCCTAGAGCTTAGCTAAACCCCAAGCAATATGAAATATAAATTAAATTTCAAAATAAAAGGAAAGCAAAAGAGAGTAGAGGGGAAAAACCAAACAACCAGCAACATAATTTGAAAAAAAAAATGCAACAAAAGAAACTGTTAAATTGTGGGGCAATGAAGGCCTGCCCCAACTCCACCACCTAAAATCTACTCCTGCTTCTCGCAATTCTCTCCTCTAGCTCCCTTACTTTCCCAGGCCAACATAAAAAATTAAAAGAAAAATTAAGTAAAAATTCCCAACTTAAATAAGAAAGGTCCCTCTTCCTATGATCCTATCCAATGAGATAGGGACATGTGTCCTTTCTCTTCCTCCTCTTGCTTGAGCCCTCCTCTAGACGATTCTAAGATACTATGGGCCAAATTATAACTAAAAGATGTCCTCCACCCAAAACCCACATGACCCTTACCATTCTTCCTAGATGGATACTTTCCTTGTCACACACACTTCCAAATGGTGATCAAGAAGGTAAAATCCGAGTTATTATTAATAGTAAGCCTAAGGCACATAAATAAGGTACTCAACTAATTAGAATTCTAAATTCCTAACCACATGGCCCTTTTAATTAATTAAAGTTTAAACCCAACAATAGTCTTTGGAAAAGGATCAAGATGACCATTGGAGTATACATGCGATATGGCAACATGGTTTAAGGGATCCTTTTATCCTCTCTTCATTCTTCAATTGTATCTCTAATTTGCATAGTCATTATGCCCATTAGTGGTCCACTACAAACAACATATAAACGACATAATGTCATACATTGAATATGTCAATATATAATATATAATCTATGCATAACTTAACACCCTTATAGGTCCCATTATAATTTGGCAATATCATCAATAAGAATATGCATCAATACACATGGTCAGTAATCCATCATCACTTACTCTATTAATGATGATAAATGCCAATAAAATATAATCAATCATCCCTGATATGAAGTCGTGAAGTACACAAGGAGAAAATCACAATAAACAAGTTATATGATTCCAAGAGTATGCGTGTGTGTGTATGCATCATCCAAAACAATAACATGGAATAATCAGGATCTCGCAACAAGAGTAACGTCGACAAATCAATGAAAGCTTAAAGTACAACATTGCAATATGCTAACCAAACTTCGTTAGTCTATAGGCTAAGATAGGAAACAGATGGATGGAGCATCACAATTTCCAGGTCACTAAAACTGCCCAGTGCATAACCCTGCTGGTCTACTAGATATTTCTGTGCAGCTGAACTTCGAACTCGGGAACCTTAGTAATTTTGGGTTAGAAATTTAGCCCTGGTACCCACTGGCTCAAAGTCAAAAGGAAAATAGTCTTGTTGTTGTGTAAAATTCTTAAGTCACTACAATTGTGCAGTGTGTATCCCCTGTTGCAGAATTTGCATGCATCTGCGCTTTGAACTTGAGGATCGTAGTAAGTGTGGGTAGCATTTGACCCCTGACCCTAACAAGCTCAAAAAAAAACACAACAAGAGCACCGCAGCACAAAATCAAGGGCTGTTCTTGCATAAACTGGAAAAGAAGAAAATTTAAGCTGTAAAAGCAGCCATTGAAGGTGGGAAACTAAACGAGTAGAATTCTTCAGTCCATGAACCACACCAATCTAAACAAAACTGCAGCTTACCTTAAAAAAAGGCATTCCCACCCTACCAACACTAACACTAATACATTACTTAAAAAAATTAAGTCACAGTAAACAAATTGTCGGGCGCGGTTTCGTCAGTGGAAGAACTAAGACCGGTTATATTATTTAGAGAAAACAAAAAAATCTTCCAACCCACATCCAAAACGCTGGTACAATGACATCAAATTGTAAACTTTAAAAGTGCTAATCTACTTCTGAGCTTACAGGAGAAAAAGGTCGCAACTAAACAACACAAACAAACAAAAATACCATACCTCTGTTTTAACAATTACATTGGTTTCTTTGACAGGAATCTTTCTGCGGCAATCTGGCACTGGACCATACACATCTCCCTGCGTCCCCTTGAAAGCTTCTCCGGGTATACACTTCAACAAATATTGCTGAGACGGACATTTCTTCCCAAACATGAAAGGACCCACTTCAGCATTAACGTTCCCCTTCTTAAAACCAAAACACCCACAACACCATCTCAAACACCTGCGAAACCACCCCATTGCTCTTACTATTCTTCCCTTCATCCAATGAAATTTGTGTATTGAATACAAATACAGTGATCAAAATTCAGTGCACTGAAATGTCACTACACCAGCTATCTGCCGTTCAAAATGGCTTGTATTGAGCTTCCACTGCATATCAGATTCTATATATTTAATTGGCTCTCTCTTGTGGGTATTAATTCTTTTGCTCCTCAGCTGAGGGGGAGTTCTAATAATTTTGTGTTTGATTTTAATTACGCGATGTTTGTTTTACCTATGTCGATGATGACAAGGTGGTCTTCTAAGAATAAATTTGGATTGAAGTGGATTATGACAAGGCGACTGTCTCATTTGGATATTAATGAGAATTTTTTTTTATAGGTTGCTTGGTCTCCTGAACGCTATTAAAAACTTATTTATTTATTCAATAAAAATTCTCATTTAATTCTGGATCATTTTAAAGAAATAATTATTCTTTGCCTTAACTTTAATCTTTACTATTTTCTTCATTTTTTTTAATTTTAATTTTTACTATTTTTTTCATTTAAAATTTTTTTAGACCGAAGGAGTTTAGTTTTTTTTAAATTTATTCTTTGTCCCATTTTTTTAATTTTATTTTATTACAACTTGTTTCTATCTATTTTTGGATATTTATTTTACTATTAATTTTCATTTTTTATATTTATTTTAATTTTAAGATTTATAATTTCTTATTTTAAAATTTAATTTTTTAAATTTAAAATTATTAATTTGATATATATAAAATGTAAAGTTAAAAATTATGAAGTGAATTAGAATAAAATTAAAAATTAAAAATAATAATTAAAATCTATTATTCTAAAACCATGCAAACCTTAACATATACATATACAATCAAAATTAAAAGTTATGGATTCAATTAGAATAATGTTAAAAATTTAGAACAATAATTAAAATCTATTATTATAAAACATTGCAAATCTTTATTGACCCAATAAAATTATAATATATTTGACTTGAAAGAATCTTTTGATGTCAAACTAGTATCTACCCTTAAATTAATATGTCATAGCTCATCTATTGACTAGCCAACAAATACTAAATTATAACAATACTACAAGGAAAATTTATATGAATTTAATTTATTTGATTTATTCCACTTAGGAATGTGTATGCATAAATTAGAGAATTAAAAACTTACATGAGTGAAAGAGGTTGACTGTTGATAATTAATTATGTGTGTATGGAATTTATTTATGGAATTTGTAAACAAACCCATGCATAGATAATTAATTAATTATCCTCTCATAAATTCCATGAATAAACTTCATTCACAAATAATTAATTATCAAAATTCAACCTCTTTCACTCTTACAAATTTTTAATTCTCTATTAATGCATGCACATTCCTAAATTAAATAAATTAAAATAAGGAAAAGTAACTCAAGTTGCTAATTAGATATACTTCAACTTGCATGGTTTTAGAATAATAGATTTTAATTATTATTTTTTATTATTAACTTTATTTTAATTATATATGTGTGTGTACGTGTGTGTATATATGTGTGTGTATATGTGTATGTGTGTGTATATATATGTGTATATGTGTGTATATAATATTATATATTGTTATAATTATATTTTAATACTTTTTTTTTAATTTTTAACTTTATTCTAATTCACTTTATACAAAAAAACCATATATATATATATATTCACTAGTATATTTTTTTTTAACTTTATTCTAATTCACTCTAAACAAAAACATTGTCTCTCTATATATATAATTGAATAGATATGTATGAAATAATAATGAAAAGATTTATAATAGAGAAATTAAATATAATTAGTGAATTAGTTAATAACTTTTCAAATAATTAAATACATTGAGAGGGAAGAAAGAAGGTATAAAATCATAATAAGTCTTTCTACATCTTAATTAAATAACATTTTTTAAATTATTTTAAAGTTAAAAAAGTAAAATATAAAATATAATTTATAAATAAATTTGTATTTTATTATTTGTTAAAGAATAGTTTGCATATATTTAAATTTGTGTTTCCTACTCTATTGATCCAGGGTATAGTAATGGACTTTGCCCCTAACCTCCTTGAGGTTAGATAAATTTTAGCCACCACTTGTAGCAAAGTTGGTTGGGTCTTGGGGTTTGCATTCCTCGAGGTCACAAGTTTGACTCTGCTTCGTAGTGGGCAAAGGAAAGGGTCAGTTATATTGTGTGTCAGTTCCTGCTCTATTGACCCAAGGAATAGGAGTGGGCTTTACCCCTAACTTCCTTGAGGTTAAATAAATTTTAGCCTGAACGAATAGTAGAGTTGGCTTGGGCAGTGGGTTTTCTCCCCATTGGTCTCGAGTTTGACTCCGCTCCTGGGTTTAAGAGGTGGGACTTCTTGCGGGCGAGGGAACTCACCCGCAAAGGACTAGTCTCACTCTAGCTTGCCCTAGGTACCCAAGGTAAGGGTTGTTGGGCCACTGGGCTAGGTCACAGGGACACCCCTGTAGTATAAAAAAAAATGTTGAGAAATTTATTTAAGAGACCAAGTCAATCTTGCATCTCTTAGAAATGATTCAAAGTGATATGTGTTGATTTTAAGTTGGGGAATGCATTATTAGAATTAACATGAGTGTGGTACAAAAATAGATGAATAAAGATAAATATATACAACATAAAATAAAATAAAGACACAAAACATTTTAAATACATAGTAAATGCAATAATTTTAAAGTAACTCTTAAGTGAATAAAAAAGGTTTTATGTTTTTAATATTAATTTTCAAATATTAATATTTAATAATAAATATAGAGATGTCATTTAGTAATAAAATAGCTCTTAAACTAAATAAATAATATGAACATGTTATCCTTGAATTCGGCACACTCAAATCATGGGATAACTCCTACAAAACTTGTTTGTTTCGTAGCTCACGCACTTTAAGCACGTAAAACAAGGTGAATCTCAATTTTCCCTTGTGTGTGGTATTTAACCTCGAAACATATTTTCGAGCGTTAACCTTTATTGTTTTGAAGTTCATCTTTTTGACCAAATTATGAAATTTAGTTTGCAAGAGTTAGAAAAAAATGTATACTTGCAAGGTCAAGGTTTTCCCCCGACCTTGCAAGTCAAAGTTACAAAATTAAAAGGGTTACAAGGTCGACGTATTTTTCCAACCTTGCAAGTTACCAACCAAATTCCAATTTGCATAGTCGTTAAAAATTCATGCTCCTACAACTCTCATTCTCACAATAGTCCATTTATTATGAGTTTTAATGACTTTCAAATCGGCTCTAAAAATGTTTTAATTCATTTTCTCCTTCATTTCATTTGTCATTCATCTTATTTCACCTTCTGCGAGTTCTTTTAAATCCTACAAGTTTGTTTTTACAAAGATCGTGTCGGATTTGGGTCAGTTTCGAATCAGGGTTTTCACCATTTGCATTTCCTTTCGAGTATGTTCATATCTTGCTTCCTTTCTTTGTTTTTGTTTAAGGTTTCTTTTATATTTAATTTTCATTATATGGTTATTAGTTTTACATTATTAATCTCTTAGGGTTTATATGGATTTTCATCCCTGGTTTTTTTTCACATTTCTATGGTTCGCATGTTGAAACCCTAGTTTTTGAACCCTAGCTGAAACTCATAGACTTGTAGGTTCCCTTGATTAATTTGTGGTTGTTTTCCTTGTAACAAAATGTTACCAACATTTTCGTTTGAATGTGAGTAAATACCATGTTTTCCTATGTATCATGGGTTTCGAAACTTGCATTACATAGGAGATTTTGTTTCCAAAATTTTGTAGACTTTCTACATGAAACAACAATAATCTTCATAAAAGAGGGACTTTTGCTCGATCGATAATTTTGTCGATCAAACAATGAATCGAGTTGATTCCACGAGTCGTTGCACCATCGATAGTTTTTTTTGATGGTGCATACAAAGGATCAAGTCCATCCTTGTATGAGCGGGGTACAAGGATGAACATGTCACCCCCTTCAAACATTGAACGTATTACCAAAGTTGTAGGGTTAGGGTTTTTCCCCGACCCTACATGAACTAAAACCCTTTCGTTTGCATTGTTGGTAGTTTTTATTGATGGTGAAAACAATGTTCAATGTTGCTTTAAGTCTTACCTATATTGCAAGGTCGAGGAAATTACTCAACCCTACAATAACTTCATAAGATCATTTGTCATATGTGTGGTCAGGGAATTTCCCTGACCTTGCAATTTCTCGATGTGTAACCATGGTGTAAAATCCCAAATGTTAAGTTGTTCCCAAGTGACATTTGCACAATCGACAAGTTTTTTGATCGTGCAAATAAAAATAACTTTCAAATACTCAATTTGTATAGTCGAGGTTTTTCCCCACTTGTGCAAATTATTTGTATGCAACATGTAAAGTCGGTTAAAAGATCCGACTTAACAACAGATGAAAAATTTTACCCCCTTTACTTACATAGTCAGACATTTTTGACGATCATACAAATAACAAAACGAACTTCCATTTTGCAAGATCGTTAAATTTTAATGACTTTGCAAGAATCAAAAATGTCTACCCACTTGTATAGTTGTTAAATTTTGACGACTGTGCAATTTTTTGCAAAAATGTCATTTCCACTTGCAGTATCATTGTTTTTCAGTGCTTGAACATGCTAAGCTTCATTTTCACTTGCAATGTCACTAAATTTTAGTGACTACACATTTTTTCCAAAATTTTCCTAACACAGGAAAATTTTCCATTTTTGCCAAATTGATCACTCGCACTTTGTTTTCCACACTCATCACACTCAAGCCCCAATTTTCACACAAATGCTTCATTTTTTACCCTCACTACAATTTCAAATGTGCAAATATTTTCCTAACATTTCCAAAATGCTAATCTTGTTATGTAGTTTCATATGCACATTTTTCAAGAATCTCATACTTGCATCCTTGCAAATCTAGTTACTTGCCAATGACATATCCATCTCCTAACAAGGGGAATGTTGGCCTCCTACAATGATCTTAATAACTAAGCCTTTACAAACATGATTAAGAGATTGGACATCTAACCTGAATAGCCATTTCAACCATCATGAAGGTGCATTTAACTTGTCAACCTAGGGATGTGAACTTGAAATGGGTCAGCACAGTATGTGCACTAGGAACTCAAAGTAGTCATTCTATTCTACAACTAAGGAACACACAATACTGAAAGTAAATTGCTTGAAAAGGAATGAAACAAATGTTGAACATCAATCAATGACTATGCTAAGCGGAAATGCATGACAGGAATAAAAATTTGAGCAACAAACAGAACATTGCTCTGTTTGTTTTGGCTGCAGGAACAGTCACAAAATAAAATTCTAGTGGTTGCAGGAACAGTCGATGCCAAATTTCTAACTAAGTACTAAACAGTAAGTAATACTAAAATAATGCTAAACTAAGAAGATGAATTACTCACCAAGTGGGCCCCCTTGGATAAGTATCCTCTAAAACTAATGAGAACTCAGATGCTCGAACTCAGAACTTTATTTCATTCACTGTGAATCATAAGTACAAAAGAGTAATGTATTTGTATTACTGAAAACTGAAGAGTGCAAGTACAATATCAAATCATGCAACCTCCTGAAGAAGGAGCATCAAATCATTATTTATACTAAAAACTAAACGAGGCAATCAACTCCATGACTGGGAGGATGCCATTTAGGGAAAATAGAGGAAATGGAGGGTGATCCCATAATAGTGGTTTACAATTTTTGGCCAAACTGGACACTAAAATTATTATTTTTAACTAAATCTTCACATTTGGGCACCTATAGTGGCTAAACTGTGAGGAATTTGAAGATGGTGCAAACTAGAGTCATAAAATTTTGGAGATTCTGAAAATTTTTGGAATCAGCACTTCCCATCTCCCACGTCAACATCCATAACACTATTAAATCGATATCTAACCCTTAATCAGTCAATTCAATTCCATGTATTCTGCGGAATCTGGTCAGACATGTAGGTCCAAGGTATTCTAGGGCAGTTACGTTTAGTTGCATGAAAAATCTTCTACCGTCGGCTGCCTTTGACTTGGAGCGATTCCTTTGTTGGACGTTATGGTGCATGCCCAGCTAGCGGTGTCTTCCTCAACTTGGCATATTAAATCTGCATGGCAAGGTCAATATGCATAATAACTGCACATCTATAACCACTCTAAGAAACATTCATTAACCACATGCAGAATCAATATAGATAATCCACATATTATGTCAAACGTCATTAAAGCTTGCAAAGATAGGATTAAGTCCAATGTCAATGGTTTGAGGGAAACATTATAAAAATACTGACATTTAACATTAAATTCCATGACATCTATCAGCAAATAAACTATAGATTCTACCCAAAAATGGACCAAAACCTAGGCTCATCACTCCCCCCACCCTAACGTTTTGTTGGTCCTCCAATAGGGGGAGAGTTGTTCTTCTACTTGGTCAAAGCTCTAAAATTTGCAACTGATAGTTGTCCAACATTAGTGGTTGTAGTGTGTGAATCAGGATTCCAATAGAATCCTCCCAATCTATCAAATTTGTTCCATCTCTGCCTTTCTGCAACAATGTCAAGCTAGTAGAATCTGAAGTTTGGCACGGGCCACATGAGCATGGGTGGTTGGAAGGTCAGGGGAAGCCAATCCCATCCCTGAGTTCTCCCAATCTAAACATACCTATCAATCCTCTTTAGTGTTGCAACATAATTGTGGATGGAACGAGGCTCAGCCTGCTTCAGCTCATCAGATAGACTATTCCATCTTTGTGATAGACATCTTCTCATAGTTTCCTCCTTTGTTGTTGTCTTTACCTCATACTCACTGTAAACTGGATCAATCCAAGGCATAATCTTGTTGCCATAGCTAGGTCTAAGAAGCATTATGTGTCATTCTCTATAAATATCCCTTGGGTTGCTTAATTCAGCTCTAACATGCAGAGGGATATCAAACTCCAATTGCTTATAAGCTCCATGTTGTTGTCCCCAACTAATCTCATTTTGTACCCAAGACTTAAATGCCATCAATTGGACATCCCCAACATATAACAACGGGTTCCAATCATGGTCTTGAGTTACAACAAAATTATGCAAATAAAACTCACACAACAAATTCTTCATTTCAGGGGAGGCAATTCTATAACCATTAAAAAAATTCATAGGGGTGTCAATAGAAGGATTCAAACCTAAGGCAATCCTTGACAACCTAAAAGAGAGATACTTCTCTTTCAAGAGTAAAGCATAGACCCTAGGAGGGGTCCTACATTCCAAAATCCGTGGTGCCAAAGCTGCCATATCATCCACCCTCTACTTCAGGGTGGCAATTTTTGCATCTTTATCTTCTATCTCCTCATCCTTCTTTTGAATTTCCTCCAATTTCCATTTTTTCTTCCTCCATTCTTCCTCCCTTCTTTGTATTTATCTCCATAAATTCAAAATTGTTGCATGTACTGTAAAACCAGGAGGATTGTGAATTCCTACCAGTCTTTTTGTTGATGGTGGTTCCTCATATGGCACTATCTGCATGGACTCAAGTTGTCCAATTATCTTTGGCTGCAAGGGTATTGTTTCTTCTTTCGCCTCTTGCTGCAGGGACTCTCATTTTTCTTCTTGTTGTGGCTGCAAGAACTCCTGCTCTAGTTATGGTTGTTCCTACAGGACTTCTTGTTGCAGGACTTCTTGCTCATGCTGCAGGAAGTCTTGACTTTCCTCAAACTCTTATGCAATGTTAACAAGATCGGCCAGTGTTATATTTGTTGCTCTCCCAAATATATCTTCTTCTTTGACATTCTCCTGCCCAATTGGAGCTTTAGGGTCCTCATGTGATGTCTCACCAGGCTTAGGGCTTTCTTGCGGAGGCATACCAATCACAAGCCCAGTTGGTCTTGATTTCCTAGGAGGTTTCTCATGCTTTCCTTTGGCTATAGGATGAACAGTGTCAACCTTCCTCTTTTTAGAACTTGGCACCTTTATTTCTACAGGCTGTGTTTTGGCCTTTCTTTTTCTCATTTCTACTTCTCTCTTTTGTGCCCTAGTTTTCATCAGGGTTTCAAGTGGAATGTCATCATTAAAATCAGAGGAAGAACTTTCTTTTTTTGAGTGCTCAGTTCCAGAAGAACTAATTTCTATGGTTTCTTATGTTGTAGGAGGATTCACACAAGAGGCAACACTAGAGGTTGAAGCGTCAAGAGGGGCTTAAGTCGTGCTCAATCTCTTGCTAGACCTATGGGGTTGAGGTAAAGCCCTAGGCTGCAAGTGTTCAGGTCTAATTTGATCAACATTTATAAACTCTTCCCAGGTTATTACAAATACATCATGCAGAGAATTTTCAACTAGCAATTTAATCAGACAATGGTGGGAAACAGAGTTATCCCTACCTTTTTGGGTCTCGGCCTCCATGATTGAGAGAAGATTGTATAGCACGTTGGGCACATTCATCCTCCTTTCGTGCCTCATGTGATTCAAAAGCTTGAAATGTACAAAATGCAAATTTGACTGGCAACCCTCACAAGTGATGTATTTGATAACATAAACGGCTATCTACTTCCATGGTTCAGGCAGAGACATTCTCTTTGCACCCTATTTATCAATGCTCAATGGGGTGTTGTTCGACTGTAAATTCGGCCCTAGCTAATCTAGTGTCTTTAGAGGCAGGGTAATTTTTGCCATCAGCTGGTAACCCTGTGACCTTTGCAATTTTTTTCCTCAGTTGCCACAACTTCCAACCCTTTTACTATGGCTTTCCCTTCAGAAAAGTCTAGGCGAATTCAAGGGTAATGTTTTCATCAAAGCCATCCAATTTCAAGAATTAATCTAACCATCTGCAGTTTCTAAATTCAGCCAGGCATTGTGCATCCTGCAATAAAATATCATGCACCATGGGTTCATTTTGAATTAACCCACCTCCCATTGTCTGCAATCAAACAAATGCTCTGCAACTTCTTTCCTACAATTATTGTCTGAAAATCAAGCTCACTTTCCTACAGTACCTGCTAGATTTCTAGTGCCAATATCAACTGAATTTTCTTTTCTTTGTTTCACCCTTTTGCTTGAAACTCAAGATTACGACAACAGAAATAATGGCAAGAAAAGGAGTGATAAAAGGGGAATTATGATGGGAAGAAATGGCAACTACAGTTAATGTCACTTCACACACGCAAGTCGTCCTCTCACTCAGATTTCAAATCAGCTCGTTTTAAATTTTCTAATGTAGCCTAGCATAAATTGACACATGGGAAATACATTTACATCATTTTCTTTCCCCTCCCCCCAACCTAAATTTGGACATGTGTCCACACATGCGAGATGGGAGTGGTGATTTGATAGGGAATAATGGCATTTTATGTAAACTTCTATACTAACGTACAATGATTAAATAAACGGACTTAAAAGATGATTAAAGATAGCAATTAATGCGCACATACCTAAATATGTAGAAGATTTGTTGCAAAGATCATGGAGAAAGTATTGCTTGCCTTGTGGGAATAAATTGAGCAATTAATGACAATGAAGTGGAGTGAGGTGAGGTGGAATGAAGTGATGCAAGAGAGAGAAAGTTGGTGATGGATGGGTGGATGGGAAAATGGGTGAAGAAATGGACTCCCACGTAAGTGAAAGTATTTATTATGAGAGAGTGCGTACCTTAATTAGCCAGAAGGAGGGACACTAGGTCCATTTCCTTCGACTGCATGAAACTCAGGTGTTGAATGCTGGGTGAATTGTTGCAAGAACTCTTCTTTGGAAACTGGCTTGTGATATAATCTAAGGCAATGACCATTGAAAAGTAATTTGAACCTAACAGGGTCAATGGTAGTAAGTTGAATGACTCCATTAGGAAAAACCTCAGCAACTTCATATGGTCCTAGCCACCTTGTCTACAATTTTCTTGCATTGTCTTAGTATCTTGAGTCATAGAGCAGGGCCCAATCTCCTGGTTGGAATTTCTTGTCCTTGATAAATTTGTCATGCCACCTGATTCTCTGATTCTGCACCACTTATGTATGTTGCAGGCTACTCTTCTTATCTCATCCAAAGCATTTAGCTGCACGATTCTTTCTCTTTGTGCCTCAAAAATATCCATCCCCAAATCTACTCCAGTCCGCAGAGTCTTATATTCAAATTCAACTGGCATCATACTTGTCTTTCCATACAACAACTCAAATGGGGTGAAGCCTATAGTCATTTTCCAGGTTGTCCTATAGGCCCAAACAACTTCTGGTAATCTGTTTGCCCAATCCTTTCTATGAATAGCTACTGTTTTAGTCATAATGGCTTCAATCTCTCTGTTGGTTACCTCAACTTGGCCATTAGCCTGTGGATGATAAGGAGTAGACTTCCCATGCCTTATGTTGTACTCATTAACTAGTGTTGCAACAAGGGTTGATGTGAATTGTGCCCCTTGATCAGTCACTATTTATCTTGGGACTCCATATCTTGTGAAAATTTCTTCATAAAGAAATTCTGCAACCTTGTTATCTATTGCATGTTTCATGGCCTTAACTTCTACCCATTTTGTCACATAATCAGTGCATACCAATATATAAGACTTACCATTTGATGGAGGGTCAATAGGTCCCACAAAATCCAATCCCCACTTTTCAAAGGGAGTGATTACTACTTGAGGGCATAGTGGCATCTCATCAGACTTGGTTGGTCTGCCCATTCCTTGACATCTATCACATTTTTTGGTATACCTTCATGCATCCTTGTGGAGTGTTGGCCAGTAATATCCTGTGTTCAAAACCTTCATTGTTGTCCTCTTGGCCGCAAAGTGTCATCCACATGGTTCGTTGTGGCATGCATGCAAAATTTCATATGTCTCATCTTCTCTCACACACCTCCTCATGACATGGTCAGGTCCAGTGTAAAACAAACATCTAACAATCCAAGAGAAAGGAAAAGATTTTTCAATGAGTGCACTTTTCTCTTTTGGAGAGAAGTGAGAAGGAACCCTACCTGTGACCAAGTAATTGGCTATGTCAGCATACCAAGGTGTTTGTACACTGAGGGAGAATAGATGCTCATCGGGGAAAGAGTCATCTATGGGCTGATTATCTTCTGGTGTAGTTAGCCTTGAAAGAAAATTTGCAACAACATTGGCCTTCCCTGGCTTATCCACAATGGTTATATCAAACTCTTGCGTCAACAATAACCATCTTTACAATCTACCTATGATCAAAGGTTTATTCATGAGATATCTAATGGTTGCATGATTAGTGTGCACAAAGATTTGGTAGCCTGTTATGTAATGTTTGAATTTGTTCAGTGCATAGATTACTGCCAGCATTTCTTTTTTTGTCACTGTATAATTGAATTCAGCTCCTTGTAGATTTTTGCTGACAAAGTAAATGGCATTTTCAACAGCTTCTTCTTTCTATCCTAAGACTGCTCCTATGGCATAATATGATGCATCAGTGTGGATGTCGAAAGGAAGCTCCCATTTAGGCCCTTTGGGTACAGAACCATGAGTCAAAGCTGCCTTCAAGTCAGAAAATACCTTGTCACAGGCTTCGGTCCACTGAAATTCAACATCTTTAGTGAGAAGAGTGTACAATGGTGCTGCTACCTTGCTGAAATCCTTGATGAAACGTCTATAATATCATGCATGACCCAAAAAACTCCTAACATCTTTTTTTTTGCAGGTGTGGGCAGATTTGTGATTACCTCAATCTTTGTAAGATCTACTTGAATTCCCTTATGGGAGATGTAGTGGCCAAGAATTGCACCTTCCTGCATCACCATGAAGCACTTTTCATTGTTTAAGGACAAGTTTTGATCTTCACATCTCTACAGGACCCTTCTGATATTTTCCAATGCTTGATTAAAATCAACACCATAAGTGGTAAAGTCATCCATATAAATTTCCATGCAATCATGAGAAATGTCTGAGAAGATGCTAATGACTGCCCTTTGAAAAGTTGCAGGTGTGTTGCATAAGACAAATGGGAGCACCGAATAGGAATAGGTCCCCCATGGACTAGTAAATGTAGTCTTCTCCTGGTCCTCTGGTGTAATTTGGATTTGGTTGTAGCCGTTGAACCCATCTAGAAAAGAAAAGTATTGCTTTCCTACAAGTGTATCCAAAACTTGATCAATGAAGGGTAAAGGAAAGTGGTCCTTCTTGGTGGCAGCATTAAGTTCTCTATAGTCAACACAAACTCGCCATTTCCCTCCCTTCTTAGGCATAATCACTAATGGAGATACCCACTGACTATCTCAAATGGGGTAGGTAAATCCTACATTTAGTAATTTCTGCAGTTCTCCTTTCACAATCTCTCTTAGTGTAGAGTTAATTCTTCTTTGTGGCTATCTTACTAGGGTGCAATCATATCTGGTGTAAATTTTGTGTGTACAAAGTTTAGGATCCAATCCTTTCATATCATGATAATCCCATGCAAATGCATGTTGATGGGTCCTTAACAGGTTTTTCAATAACAATTGTTGTTCTTCATTCAATTTACTACTAACATTCAAATATTTTCCTCCTGACACCTATACTTGTGTAGTTAATTCTATCGTGGCTACTTCATTAACACTTGGTACCTTTAGTTCATATGGTAGCAATGTATGGGACATACCTGTTGCTGCAGGAAGTATGTCTACAAAAACGATGGCTGCAGGAAGTGTGGCTGTAGGAAGTTTGTCAGTGGCTACAAGAAGACCGTCTACAGGAACAGTGGTTGCAAGAAGGGCAGGCATAAGTGTCTTTACTGGAGTAGCAGAATGAGAAGATGATGCTTCCTCTACTTCACAATGGTTCTGAATGATGTTAGCCAATACTTCATCCTCATCTTGGAGCTGCATGAAAGAGCTTCCACCTAGCATCATAAGATGTGTCATAGAGTTAACTTCCTCGGCCTCTTCACCAACATGTGGTCATACGGGATTATCTTCATCATGAGATGGCTGAGTAGGCGGATCGAGAACAAAAATTTTAGTGCTCCTTCCATCTGAAATGGTCATGTCACATGAATGACATCCAATGTATGCATCTACAGTTGCTAACCATGGTCTTCCAAGAATAATGGGATATCCGCCTAGTGTGGCTTTATGAGAGAGAATCATAAAGTCTGTTGGGTACTCCCAGGAGTCTAGAACTACCACAAGATCCTCCACTACACCATCATACTTGACAATAGAGCTATCAGCAAGTTGCAGGATAGTAGGAGTGGACCTCATGCTTGCGATATCTAGTTGTTGCAGGATGTCTTTGGTCATTACATTTATTGTTTCCCCCTATAGAACCAAGATCCTAGTACCTACAAATAACAATAAAAAAACACATTAGAAGGTCATATGCAAGTTAGAATCAATATTCCCCATGAAATCCATTTAAATTGCAAAGAACAAGAAATGAGATGAAGAACATAAATAAGCATAAACAAAAGCTATCAAATGCAAAGAAAACTCTTGATCCCATGGGGGAATTGGTGCCAATTTGATGTGAAAATTGGCCCTTTCCCAACTCCTATGATACAAAATTGATGAGTGATGAAGAGTGATCCACTTTGTTGAAGATTCAAGTATCTCCATGATGAAAAACCTACATAACCTAGCTATAAACTTGATAAAATGGATAAAAATTGTTATGCTTGGAGATGAAATTGAGTAGAGTAAGTTTACTCAAACTGTGGATGCTTGTGGATGATCAAAATGAGGAGATAAGCCTCTTATTTATAGAAATACAAGATGGAGAAATGCAAAATGGGGTGAATGTGGGATCATTCAACACCCAATGGGCAAGTGCCACTTGTCAAGATGTGAATGGGAAAAGGATGTGCACATTTTGAAGAATGTGCAAAGAGGGGGAGATTCAAATGCAAAATATGGCTTGAAGGATGAGGTGAAAGGTGAAGTTAATGCCACATGGCTCAAGAAAAGGACATGTAAGAGATTTTAAATGCTTTGTTGGATGTACAAACCCTTTTGGAGGGATTTTTCAAATTTGGGGAATATTCCAACCATTGATGCCTTTTTGAAAGAAAATAGATGATTTAATAAATTGATAAATTGATTTTCATGAGCAAGTAGAAAAAGCTAGAGGATTTGATGGATTAGGATTAAATTAATTAGGATTTGATTAATTTAATGAGGGATTAAATGGTGTGACAATTTGATTTACATTTATGGATTGATTTAAATCAAAGTTGAGAGAAATATGATCTTAGACTTAATTAAATAAAGATTTTGATTTATTTAATTAAAGAGGGATGAAATTAGATTAAATTAAATAAAGATTGATTTAATTTAATAGAATGACTTTAGAGATTTAATTAAATAAAATGGATTATTTAATTAGAAGGGGGATTATAGAATTAATTAAATAAAATTGATTTATTTAATTAATAGAAGATTATGACTTAATTAGATAAAGTTGATTTATTTAATTAAGAGATGAAATGTGATGAATTTAATTAAATAGAGATTATTTAATTAAATGATTAGCAGAGAGATGATTCAGGATGAACTGGTGTTAGTAAAATCAGGATCGGGCGTGATTAGTATATTTTCCATGTCTACACCCCTAAATCAATTAGAGCATTCTTTACTTGGACCCTGTTTATAACAACTGCTACCACAAGACTGCCTGGGTCATTATACTTGGGAATAGTCACTTTTCCCAACATGATGTTAGCTAGCTATCCCACCACATGAACTGTAGTTGGGTCTTTCTTTTTCCTACCTGGCTTCTTGAGACAGGCTTCCTTGATTGCTTTGTCGTAGATTGGAACATTCTTTATGGCCTAAAATAGAGGTATTTGGACACATATATGATTCAACTGATCCAAGATATCAAAAGTTGTATCCTACTTTTCTTCCTTCTTCTTGGAAATTTCCAATCTCTAAGGAAATGGTGGCTCTTGTTCAGTCTACTTGACTTGAACTGGTTCAAGATTTTTAGGTACACTAGGCTGAATGGGATCATTTAGAGGTTCATCTTCCTCTTCCACAGGGAGCTCAGTGATAATGGGCTTGGAAGGGGCTGGTAGAGTAGTACCTGAATGCAAGTGGATATCACTTACATTCACAACATATGTAGGGAATTAATTTGAATCAGCAGAGTATGCAGGTTGCTATTGTGGTTTGTTATTTGGATTGTTTCTGGGCTGAGCTGGTAGTTGAGTAGGTTTAGGTGCATTTGAACTGAGACTAGAAAGTGGAGGCATTATAGCAGGATATTTAGGCTGAGAAGGTGGTTGCATGTAACTAGTTGTCTAAGTAGGCCATTGTTGCCCTCCTCTCCATTGATTCATTTGCTGCCAATTTCCTAGAGGTGGTTGCCAATGTCCTTGAAATTGTTGCCAATTCCCCTGAGGTTTCTACCACTAGGGTGGAGAACTCTGATGACTGGGCCAAGCATTTGGAGGGTTACTCCAAGGATGCGATGGATATCCTTTATAACTAGGTGGACATGGGGGTTGCCATTGGTTACCAGAGGAATAGGAATTGAAATATGGCCCAGTATAGGATAGTGAATTTGGTGACATAGCTTGTCTTGGAGCCAAAGGATTCCTTTGTGCAACATAGTAGACTTGGTCTTCTTCAATTTGGATTGGCTTGAACTCAAGTGGAACTTGCTTGATTTCAAGATTAGCTACCATCTTACATCTACAATACTTCTTCTTTTGTCTACAGTGGGGGCAATACTCTGTCAACATTGTCTCTGCCTCCTCTTGCTTCTTCTTGGCCTGAAGTGTATCTAGCTAAGTAGCTAGATTATTGATAATGTCTTGCTTGAAGTCTACCAACAAATGAGTAGTTTCCATTCTTAAGACTCCACTGGTAGTTGACTTACCCATGGAAGATTGGTAAGCTCTCCCTTTCTTTGAAACTACCCTAGAGTAGTTCTAGCATATTTTCTTGATATCTTCCCAAGGAACTTGGGAAATATCTCCTCCTCCCACAAGGTCCAAGGCATCAGTGTAGCTATCATTGAATCCTCTTAGGAAAATAAACTTTTGTGAGTCTTCATTAAGTGTACGGTGTGGAGATTTTTGTAGGCAAAATAGAAACCTTGCAATGTAGTCTTCCAAACTCTCATCTTCCTTTTGTTGCATCCTAAAAATGTCACCTCCTCTCATGTCACTACCTCTACAATATTCCTTGTATTTCTCAAGGAATTTTGTCTTCATGTCTTCCCAAGTTTCCACAATATCTTTGTCTAGGCTCATGAACCATCTTAATGCAACCTCTTTCAAAGTGGTAGGAAATAGCTTAAGCTTATGGGAATCAGTAGTATAATCATAACTCCTGTAGAGTATGTCAAACTCAAATAAAAAGGTATCAAGATCTTCTGTGACAAGTCCATAAAACTTTGGGAGTGCTGAGGCAGGAATGTTCTTGATGTTGTCAACTTCATTCTGATGGGCAATGGGGAAAGGAAAAACTAGTCGGTTAGGTTTGTTCCTATTTGCATCATGCATGCCTGTTTGATGTTGTCCCAAAGCAAAGGGGTTCTCAAGCTGATTTTGATCTTCAGAGGAGACTTCAGCAAAACTAGTTAGATTAGGATATACATCAGCAAAGGGGTGTGGATCTTCTTCTTCTCCTTCTGGTAGATTCTGATAGTCAACTAGCTAGAATGGATTAGGATTGTTATGAAGGAATCTCCCATAAACACCCCTTCTCCTTCCTCTATGCATGTAGTATCACTCACTATTAGTCATCTCACACAAAGAATTAGTAAAGAATAAGGGGGGTTATTACTTCCTAAACGAGGATATGCTAATAACAACTTCCAGAAACACTACAGCAAGAAAAACTACCAATGAATCCAAAAGACTCCCTAGTTTGACACCATCCCCGACAACGGCACCAAAAATGTTGGCCTCCTACAATGATCTTAATAACTAAGCCTTTATAGACATGATTTAGAGATTGGACATCTAACCTGAATAACCATTTCAACCATCATGAAGGTGCATTTAACTTGTCAATCCAGGGATGTGAACTTGAAATGGGTCAACACGATATGTGCACTAGGAACTCAAAGTAGCCATTCTATTCTACAACTAAGGTACACACAATAATGAAAGTAAATTGCTTGAAAAGGAATGAAAAAAATGTTGAACATCAATCAATGACTATGCTAAGTGAAAATGCATAACATGAATAAAAATTTGAGCAACAGACATGACACTGCTCTCTCTGCTTTGGCTGTAGGAACAGTCGCAAAATGAAATTCTATTGGCTGCAGGAACAATCGGTGCCAGATTTCTAACTAAGTACTAAACAGTAAGTAATACTAAACTAATTCTAAACTAAGAAGACAAATTACTCACCAAGTGGGCCCCCTTGGATAAGTATCCTCTAAAACTAATGAAAACTTAGATGCTCGAACTCAGAACTTTATTTCATTCACTATGAATCATAAGTACAAAAGAGTAATGTATTTGTATTACTGGAAACTGTAGAGTGCAAGTACAATATCAAATCGTGCAACCTCCTAAAGAAGGAGCATCAGATCATTATTTATACTAATAACTAAACAAGGCAGTCAACTCCATGACTAGGAGGATGTCATTTAGGGAAAATAGAGGAAATGGAGTGATGATGGTTACGTATGCATGAAATCTAGTCAGACATGCAGGTCCAAACGAAGATCCAGCACAGCAGTAACACCCATGTATGCTCGATCATTAAAGTCCATTACAAGGTGGTTACGTTCAGTTGCATGAAGAATCTTCTGCCGTCGGCTACCTTTGACTTGGAGCGATTCATTTGTTGAACGTTATGGTGCATTCCCAAGTGGCGATGTCTTCCTCAACTTGTTGTATTAAATCTACATGGCAAGGTCAGTATGCATAATAACTGCACATCTATAACCACTCTAAGAAACATTCATTAACCACGTGCATAATCCATATAGATAATCCACATATTATGCCAAATGTCATTAAAGCTTGTAGAGATAGGATTAAGTCCAATGTCAATGGTTTGAGGGAAACATTATGAAAATACTGACATTTAACATTAAATTCCATGACATTTATCAACAAATAAACTATAGATTCTACCAAAAAAGGACCAAAAACTAGGCTCATCAAGGAAATCCATGAAATACAAATATCAAGGAGTCTTTTTGGCTATTGTGGTTTTGTCAAATATTGATGGGATCAAGGATACAAAGATTGGGCATGTTGACATGTTCGAGTTTATTGAGAGAACTAAGAAACACCCTTTAGACTGTGGTCTGAGGTCAATTGTTGAGAGCAATATACATCTAGTATCCTCATTTCTAGTGGTAGCTTAGAACCTAGAGTTTGTTCTTCAAGTAGCATCTCACTATAAAAAAGAGGATATAAGTTTTTGTGATTCAAATGGTAATATAGTGATGAGGTTGGATGTTGAATTTCTTGACAAGTTATTCATATGCCCATGCATTGACAGATATGCTACAATTTCTAGAGAGTCTGCATAGGCAGAGTATAACAGTAACCTAGATGCTACGAAGAAAGCAATAAATAGTACATGGTTGAAGACACCTCATCTAGGTACATCTAGATGGCCTAAGAATCCTCATCACAGTGAGTTCATAGAAGAGGTAAATGATCTCATTACTCTTCTCAGTAGAGTACATGGTTTACCTACTTCATCAACATTTGAGGACTAGATGTACCTCTACATCAAGATTATTTTGAAGAGGAAACATTAGATCTTCTGGGGTGAAGAAATCAATAATGTTATTCATGAACAACTGACCAAAGTGCTTACAACATAGAAGTTCTATATGACTTCTTATTTGGTCTACGTTACTGCAGCAATGAGGAACATTCCAAGTTTAACAACTAAGGGGGACAGGAGGGTAATATAGGTCTACAAATATTTCCCACATATTACTCTCAAATAAATATCTTAATTTATCTAAAGAGGAAGGCATATGTAATTTGAAATTGCATAGGATGCAATTTACGACATTACATTTTTCCCCCACTTTAGCAAGCATATGTGTTCAAGAGAATGCAAGCTAAATTAAAAGTAGGAGAGAATTTTACCTAGGATGTAAAGGGGAAGTAGATTCTTATATCCATGTGAATTTACCCCCAGGGAAGAGACCTAAGTTGATCTTGAATAAAATAATCAAGTTGCATCACCACAAACATATTAGCTGCAAACAAACATGTTAGGTGAAAAGAAAAAATCTAGATATAAAGAATTATGTAGATATAAGACAATGTCGATATGTATGGGTAGCAAGTTGAGTTATGTTAGGGACCATATGACAATCCAATCGACCTATGACTGCTACAAACTATATTGTAAGACAACCGCATAAAAGAGATATAGATAATCATAAAGACAAAGTCTAGTGGGTTGTCCCCATGCTAGATGGTGAATAAGACAACTAGATGTAGAATTTTTTTGAAAGGAAACATAAGATAAGAGATCTGTAATATAAATATGATAGTCCCCCTTTAGGATAAATTGTGCTATGCAAAGTAACACAAGTTACTTGGGGTCCTAGCATAAGAGAGATAGGGGAATCTTAGTATTTGGAGTTGGTATGATTTATATCAACAACATCTATATATAAATGTGTATGAATCATCATGTCCCTCAATATTTTAAATTGGGAAGAAGGAGCACATAAAGACAAAGTAGAAATAAAAATTTGGGTCAGCATGGAAGAAGGCCTAAATGCCCCAACGCTTTGCATCATCCCCAAATGTTGAAAATTAAATTACGAAAAAGAGTAAAATGATGATACAAATAGAAGAAGTGTATGATATATTGTCTACCCTATATCCAATTACCTACGAGGGTATCTTGGGTCATCCAAGAGAGACCACAAACATATACAAGCAAGTATGGCATAAAATAGACAAACAAAAAACTCTAATCTAAATACATGAAGGGTCTTGATCTAATTGATTTTGTCCAGCAAGTCATCCTCCTCCCAATATAGATCATAGGGGGAAGGAGGGTGAGATTTCAATGGAACAATGGATAGGGTAATACTGAACGTCTCGCCTGTAACAAGGGATAGAGATGTGGCTGCTTCAATATCCCTCATCTACTAGAACTCTTGCGAGTTGAGTGTCAATGACTTTGTAAGAGTAGTTGAAAAGGATGAAATATCCTCTAGAGAGTCAAACATACACTTCTCTGAAGAGGAGTGTGGTGACTCAACTGTAGGATGTGGAAGAGTAGGAGCCTCAGTGCAAACCTCTAGAAGAGGAGTAGTGACAAATTTTGGTGAAGAAGGAATTTTTTCAATGATAAGGATAGAGGGAGAAAGATAAGTTGAAGGAGTATACTTCTTGTGATGGGATTCAGGGATAGGGCCCTACTCAAGCTTGTGCTTGGATAGAAGGCTACAATGTTGAGAGGTAGGAGGAGTAGACATGAACCTTGTATGGGGCATGTCTATGGGCTGCACAAGTTAAAGAAAATTAGGTAGAGAAGTGATGAGAGGTGGTTCTAGAGAAGGTGCAAGAATACGTACACCCTTTTGGGGTGAGGTTCATCCATGTTTCTTGAAGGGACTGAAAGTAAGATAGAAATATGAATGAAAAGAGAAGAAGAATGAGGAGTTGAAACATAAGACTTATGCTCGATCTTCTATGTGAAATCACATTCCCTCGCCATTGTGTGTCAACGATGCTTACGCTCACACACAAGTTGGTTTTGAAAAATATGGGGACTAGGAAAAGGAACCTCAAAAGATATCGGGGAAATTAGTGAAGCTATCATTATAGCCATTATCGGTGGAAGGACATACTCCATTAGAGGGATAGTAGGTGTTTGGGGTACAAAAACCTTAATCTCAATCATAAGTTTCTTTCCTCTTTGTGCCTTTTGGGTAGGATGAGGAACAAGAGGGGCCCTCAAGGGTCGAGATATCAGAGCCACACACGAAGGATTAGTCAAAGAAGACTGCTCATCCTTACCATATATAGTAAGGCGAGGGATGTTAGGAAGAATTGGAAGCTCAAAGACATGGGATTTTGACTGATAATACAAGGGCCTTCCCTTTCCTTGTACTAGGAACAATCGAAGGGATAGAATGCACCATTGGAGGTTGCAAGGTTTTAGAAGAATAGGGAGGTCTATTTGAGGGAATGTGCTTATTCTTAGCCCTTGATGAAGAAGGTCCAGAGGACGAAGCATGTTGCTGCATTGGAGTAGACTGAAATGGGATCATAGAGGAAGAAGGAGGTGGAACCAGATCATATGCTAAGCCCTCAGTCTTATACTTACAATATGCTTTATACAATAAGTCATCGTGGGGTAACAAGGGTGTTGGTATGAATAAATGTCTTGTACCTAGTCAATTCATTCACTAGGTAATTAGGGGATATATTCACATTTTAAGTTTACTTAGGCTCTAAGATTCCTTCTAGCAGGATGAGTTGTATTTTCTAGAACTTATCTTAGCCTAGGTTGTTAGGAATTAGTTGTCTCATGTGACAAGATCAAGAAACTTGTCATGATCTTGTCTAATCCTATGTCTTTCCTTGCATATATAAGCAAGGCATCTTATGCACATTTTATTATCTCAATCTCAGTTTTAGTTGTGTAAGTCCAATACATCATTACACTATTGAGTATTATATATTGGCCACATCTTGCATCCATTGTTGCAATTTTATGTTCTTGATTTTTTCTCTTGTGGAAGGTTGTTGGTTTTGTATATGATCTTGGAGGCTTGAGTCCTTGAGTGACTCTAACATGTTCTAAGAGTATATCTCAGCTCCTACATTATATCAAATTTTTAAGTGTTGCAAACTTCTTCCCATATTTGAGGGACCAATCTTGGTGTGAAAGTTTTGTTGGATGCAATTTGGGGTCTTGAGAACCTCAACATTGAATCCAAGGTGTTTGAGAAAGTTAAATTTGGCTTTCGTTTCATCAAAATCTGACATATTTTGTCAGATCTGCAAGAGATTGAAGCTAGGTTTCAATTTCCAAATCCGAGAGGTAGTTGATATTTCAGAGCAATTTGGGTCAAATTGAACATCTGGAATACTGAGAGGGGGGTTGAATCAGTATTCCATAAAACCATTTTAATAAAATCCATCTAACTATTATCACAATTATGACTGAATCAACAAGAAAGAACATAGAAACAAATCAATGCAACCACACACATGAATGCCAGGATTTTTATGTGGAAAACCCAAAGAGGGAAAAACCACGGTGAGGGTTAAATCACAATATATTATATCCAGATACAAGATATTATAGGGCTCACTGCCAGGATGCATTGTCCTTGAAAAGGCTCACTGCTTGAATACAAAAGATGGCTAACCACTAAGATACAAAGATTGTGGCTCACTGCCAAAAGGTTTGAATTGATAGAATACACCTTCAATGTGCAGGATTTAGCTCCAATGAAGCTCATAATATGAAGTACTGCCTCATACAATAGTTTCTCAACAAATCTACTATAATCCTCAACTGATAAAGCATTTAGGCTCAAATCCTCTTTCACCTTTCTTCCACACACTCTCATTTATTTCCAAAGCATCTTATATATATACAAGTATAACCCATTCATCAATTAGGTCAGCCTAATTAGATTAAAACAAAATAATCAAAACACTCTTGTCAACACCATATAAGATTTAAAACATTGTATCCATGTAGTGCATTATACCAAGTCAACTAACATCCATAAAGCATAACTAGTCTCCTTAGTGAATTGCACACATTAGGTCGGCCAAGACTAGAACTTAATTCACAAAATATCCAAACCAACATACAATCCTCAAAGCAAACACCTTCAGGATCTGAGATCACATCAATTTCTCATCATACTACCAACATAGAGACTACCATTAAAATCACAACATAAGAATTTTCTCCTTAAGAAAATGCAGAGTCTCCCACATTGATATGCCAAGCAAGGAAATACAGAGTTGAACTCTATCAGAGATAACTTTCTGCTCACAACCCAAAACTTCTCAAGATCTAGGATATAGCTATCTAAATGAGACATGATAACATGGTTAAGAGGTTAGATTCATATCTATTCTTGAGGTGAATTCTAGACTCAAATACCAACGCACTGGATCATCACAAAAGAACATTACCGGTAGAGAACAACTTCCGGTAAACCAAGTAAACTTATCATACAATTGTCACCATGTTGAAATCAATGAAAACACATGAACAACCAATACAAACCATCCACACTTCATGCTCATGTTGCAAGGCTCCATAATTCCAACAATCTCCCCCTTTGGCATTGATGGCAACATGCATGTCAAAAACATTTTTCAATATACGACAACTGAAGACTCCCCCTATCAAAACTATTCTTCTAAAAAATGTTTTTCCTTTGCCAACCTCTATCTCTCCCCCTTTGACATCAATGACAAAGGATGGGGTCCGGTATCTATGTATATATGCATCAAAATATAACCAAAAGGATATGAAAAAAAAATTTAATCAACCTAAAGAAGAAAAACCTTTGAGACTCTCTAGGATGACCTTCCATGAGATTTTTCCTTCCTCTCATAATCCTTTTGCACTTACAAGAATCTTGTGTAATAGTTCAAGCTTAGTTAAGGACTCTATACCATCTGCTAAAGTATCGGTACTAAGATTAATCTCTAATAATTCACCAATACTTTCAAGAGCACTAGAAACAGTAATGTGTCTGAGTTTAACCATGTCTCTGAGTGCCACAAACTTCTTAATAACTTTTCTTCTTTGATCCTACATGGAAAATAATTTGTCCTAAAGCTGCACAATGTAGGACCACCTCTAATTATCTCTATCTTCTGCCAATCTGTATGTATTTGCTTGAGTGCCCATCCGAGTTTCACTCTTTCTTAGCTCCTCTTATGTTCAATCTACTACCAAACTAATTTAGGCAAAATGAAAGCAATTCCTATGCCTCTTATTCACAAACTTATACACTCTCTGATTCCTTCATCACTTGACTATGTGCATTTGCACATTTTTCCTTTATATCTTCCAAATTTTCTTCAGCAGACCTAATTCCAGCATGCACTTCCAGTCCGGAGATGTAGAAATTCAAAGAATTAATCATGTTTCTAAGATTATCCACAACAAAAATAGATTAATCAAAATTAGCACTGAGAATAACCTTCTGCAATTCTTCCAAAGCTCCTTGAATGTTTATTCTTTCATGCTCATGTTGAGATTTCTCAAACTCACTTCCTTCTGCAATTTCTTGTTTGACAACTCTTTCTTTTCTTCCCTATTTTGGTTACACTATTGGAGGTACCTTCTACATTGGGATTCTTAGGGCTTTCCAAAAGAATTTTTGCATAATAATCAATTTCAGCCTTTGACACTTCATAATCTAACTCAGATATCCACACCAATCTTGATTCAACTACTTCCAAGTGACAAAAATTTGTAGACACTAGGAAGTTGATATTTTTGGAGTACCTTTCGGTAACATTTACTGGAATCCTTGTCCTTTTGTTCATTCTCATCTAAAAATGTTCCAAAGAATGCAACAAGAGCAGTATTTTGAGCATCTGAATCACCAAGATTTATCATGAAGTTCTTGATTTGATGTGCAATAGGCTCTGTATTTGACCATTCTATTCTTCCTATTACTGGTAATTCTTTCAAAAAGTAAAAGAGTAAGCAAACAACCAAATTGCCATACCAGAATGCATTCTTCTTACTCTTCTTGATTTCCTTTAAATTATTGAAAAGATGTATTCAAAGTAATTCACATAGGTCATAATCCATACCTCTTTTAACCATATCAACAACAATATGTACAACAATTAGTAGATACTGTGAGGTCATTGCTAGGTAGACAAACTTTATGAACAATGACCATTGCAACATACCTAATAAATGAATCCATAATTAATCTCAAATCAATCTCTTTCCCTTCAAGAGTCACACCGATTACCTCAATTATCCCTTGTTCATTCACAACCTTCCATTTGGGAACTGGTCTAGAGGAACACAAACCAGTTACATTTCTGATTGCTTCTCTGGTAATCAAATGTGCTCCATTAGTCCAAAAAGATTCATTATGAATTATGCTAAAAAAGATTCAAATATGCTTCCTGTCAAACTCAAACAAAGGGGATTTTTGCCAAACATCCAACTTCTTCTCAATTAACACTTTGTAGGCATCATGGTTCTCTTCCAATTCATTCTTCCATAGAATGCTTAGCTGAATTGGTGACATTTCCTCTATCTTACTATAAAAAAATGCATAGATATATGTGGGAAACACTCTAGGAGGGATGCAAGAGAATGATCCAACTGACTCTTCCGATATATTCTTCAAATATTTCCTCAAATTGACTTGCACTCTAATTGAACTATTGACAACCTTTGAATTATCCATAGCAATAAAAATGAAAGATTGTGCAAATAGGAATACCTATGTAAATTCCAATCAAGAAATGGATAGATATCCAACTTTCAGAGCACACTTCGAATCCACTTGATTTCTCCTTCAAACCTTGGAACTCTGAATTGCTCTCTAAACTTCCTTTGCACGCTTCTCTGAAAATACATATGCCTCTTGAAATGTCTGAATTTATTTCTTTCATTTTGAATGCTTTTGCAATAAATGCTTCAAATTGTAGGTAGATTTCCTCAAAAATTGTGTGTGCCTCCATTCTTTCAAATTTTGTAGACTTCATTCTTAAATTCATTACCACATTAAATGTACTTCTAGCATGATGGGACATAAGTACCGATGAGGGGGTTTATTAAATTTTCTGATAATTTTCCTCCCTTAGTCATTGGTAGACTCAAAAATTGATGGGCATATCTACATCGGAGGTCGATACAGATAAGATTGATGATTCCGATTCAACTTGCTTGAATTCTCCTTCCTTTCTCTAGATACTTTTCATCTCTTTTCTTGCTTCTTCTGGATCAATGATTTGTTCATTCTTCTTCACTAGATAATTATTTTTTCTTCTTCTACAGTTATTAATAGGTTGTTCCAGATTGTTGCACTTATAGCAAACACCATTCTTCCTTCCATTCTTTCTTTCATTCAATCTATTCTCACATAGACTAGCTTTATGCCCAACCTTCTTGCACTTAAAACATTTTCCAGAGAATGATAAAGCATCATTCATTTTACTTTTGCAGTCCTTTGCCTTATGACCAAATTTATCGCAGGAATGACAAACACCATTGAAAGATAAATACCTTTTAGCAACATATTGTTTGATGGGACTTCTTAAATTGCTTCTTAGGTTCTTGATTCATCCATCTTTGCACTAAGTCTTCTTGTCAGTAGATTGCTTCACTTTAGAACTCTGACCTTCTTCAAATCCTAAACCACTTTTATCCATTGTCAGTCTCTGAGAAGTAATCAACTCATAAAGCATTGTAGACCTTACCTTAAATTTGACTTCAAAACTTCTTGCCTTTTCCATATCAGATCTCAAGATTTCTACTTCTTGCTCAAGCTTTGTGCATTCATCCATCTTCCTTTGAATTTCAATTTTATGATACTATTTAGTTCTTTTCTTTTCATCCAATTACTGCAACAGGCTGGACACAGTTTCTTCGGCCTTATCCAATAGATTGCATGCTTCATCACATTTACCTTGCAGTTTTTCAATATACTCATTTGCTTTCATCAACTTGTCCTCTAGATCTTCTATTGAATATCCAGCAGAGATCACTTTTGGTGGAAATTTTTTCCTTATACTCAAATTATGGGACCTTCCTCAAGCTGTTAGGCTCCATCAGAGGAACCAAGTTCTGATACCAATTGTTGAACATCCGAAATACTGAGGGGGGGTGAATTAGTATTCCATAAAACCATTTTAATAAAATCCATCTAACCATTATCACAATTCTAAATGAATCAGCAAGAAAGAACATCAAAACAAATCAATGCAACCACACACATGAAAACTAGGATTTTTACGTGGAAAACCCAAAAGGGAAAAACTACGGTGAGGGTTAAACTCACAATATATTATATCTAAATACAAGATATTACATGGCTCATTGCCAGGACACACTGTCCTTGAAAAGGATCGTTGCCTAAATACAAAAGATGGCTAACCGTCAAGATACAAAGATTGTGGCTCACTGCCAAAAGGTCTAAACTGATAGAATACACCTTCAATGTGTAGGCTTCAGCTCCAATGAAGCTCAAAATATGAAGTATTGCCTCATACAATAGTTGCTCAACAAATATGCTCTAATCCTCAACTAATAAAACATTTAGGCTTAGATCATCTTTCACCTTTCTTCCACACTCACACATCCACACACTCTCATCTCTTTCCAAAGCATCTTATATATATATATATACAAGTATATCTCATTCATCAATTAGGTCGGCCTAATTAGATGAAAAATAAATAAATAAAACACTCTTGTCGACACCATATAAGATTTAAATTTTTTTATCCATGTATTGCATTATACCAAGTCGACTAACATCTATAAAGCATCATGTTGATGCCAAAAATTGGCAAGGTAACAACCTTATGGGAAACTCAATTAATAGGGGGGCCAATTGCGCTAAACTGAGTGACATCCGGGTTTTTAAAGAAGTCGACTTCTTTTGTATTTGGGGTTTTGGAATGGGAAAATGAAGCAAATAAAAAAAATAAAGATCTAACTAAGGCGACGAGCCAAGATGTAGATGTAGGTACGGTAAATCTATCTTTTGGATGAGATTTAAGGGCCCATTCAACAATCTGCTAAGTCCTAGAATAATAGAAATCAAAGATGAAAACTTGAATAACTTATCCAATAACATAAAATAATTCCCATACATATTTACTGAAGAGAAGAGTCAAAGACATGGTCTAAATCAACAAACTTATATTGAAATCATAGATGTTCTACAAATAAACAACTCAATACAGTAATGACATAGTATAATGTTTTTCAAATAGCTTAAGAAAACAAAAAGGTCGAACAATGGCATACTCTGTGAGTCTTATACAATAATCTAAAAAACAATACAAAGGCCTGGTGTATTTCACAATTTTTTCTGTATGTTCCAAACTCATTTTCGAAAGGAAGAAGCAGTATATATAGAAAAATAATCCCACTGCCTGGTGAGCCAGTAAAATAAAATACTCCTTCATCACGAGCAATGATGCCCAGAGCAATGATTTCCTAAGGCCGTTGTAACAGAAAAATATTTGAGCTGTAGAACACAGTCACCTTCGAGCCAGATGCATCTCCTCCAAATGATGGTGGTGGTCATAGTGTATAAGCAACAGAACCTTGTGCATACATGTGTCACTTACCCATGGAGTCAGTTAGGACACATGGCAATATGGCGGGGCTTGTTGCTCGCTCCTTCCCTCCCTTCGATGAAATCCTTGCGGAGAAGACACATGGAGAAGTCTTCGTTGCTAGCGTTCACTGTGGGGTCCGCCAAAGTGTACGCGGATCGATGCTACGTGGCACACAGACGAAGCTCGATTGAGAAGCGAAGGGAAGTAGGCGTCAAGTGCCCACGGTGTTGACATGTGGAAGCATGGCACGGCTCAGAAGAGGAGCGAAGGAGGAAATCCTTGCGAGGAGCGCGCGGTGGACATGTGGCGGCAGCGGGCGAAGCTCTTCAAAAAGGGAGCTGAGGATATTCAAATGTATGGGGTGTGGGCTGAACTTAGCAAAATACAAACAAGCCAAAGGGAGCTCAAGGAATTTTTTAAATCCACAACTATTGGCGACTACTAGGGGCATTTTTCTTGCGGAATGAGGAACCCAAAAATTTTGGTTTAAAGACCAAAGCATTACCCATTAGGTGATGTAATCAGAGCTTGGAGAGAGTGGTCTATAGAGGTAGCCATTCAACTTTGGATGGCATCGATATGTCGCACATATTCTCTTGCTCTTCGTGCAGATCAATCACTTCTTTGAATGGAAACATTGTGGATATATCGGCCCTCGACTCAAGTTGGAAGAGTAACAACGCTATCTGATGAGTGACTCCCTCAATATCCTCTGTAGTAGGGGGTTGACTGAAGCTTTGAAAAGTGGATATGTCCTGCTGCTTCTCCTTAATCTTTGTTGCAATCTGCTCCACTGTGGCTACTGAGTCATCAGAAAAAAATGGGAAGGGCAGACCCATCTAAGTTAGCTGGGAGAATTTCGCCTGCATGCTATTCATAGTTTGGCCCAGTGTGGTAGCACACTTGCTAGGATGGAGGATGGCTGCATGGCAGTGGATGAACTCTTTTGTTGTCTTGGCAATTGACTTTCAGTCCTTAATCCCCGCACGCAACAAATCCTCATTCGGCACCGTGTATAACTTATCTCACAATTTTTTTTCTTTAGGAACCTTCTCCACGATGAATTGTGGGAATCGCTCAATCATTCCATGAACTTCCCTGCTCAAACTTGTTTCTTCTTCCATGAATTGAAGCGTCAACTGAAGAGTTAGGCAGAAGGCCTTGACCTTTTCCTAGTATGAGATATATAGTCGCTGGGCTACTTGAAAGAGGTCCATCTGGGTAGTAGGGGGTTGGGGAGGATTCTTCAAAAGGATAATTTCCACATCCCTCAACCTGACGTCCTGCGTCAATTCTACAATCCTCTTGTCCATAGTGGAAAGTTGTTCCTGTAGGTTTCTTAAATTGGCAAACCATTTTTCTTTGGTCTAACTTTTGTTTGTTGATTCCCTTTCAAGGGAAAGCTTCACCTCCTAGATTTCCTTCTCAAATTGAGCTTGTTGGCCCTAGAAGTCTGTGTCCTTTTGTTGCATTCTTTGCTCTAATTGAGCGCGTTGATGCCGAAACTCCTCATTCTTTTGTTGCATCTCCTCTCGTGCTCGAACCAACTGGCCTTGTAATTCTTGGTTTTTTTGCTGCAGCTCGACGACCAAGTTGGAATCTTGGGCTTGGAACTTTGTTGTGACAAATGCGTAAATTTGGCATCCCTTGCCTTGTCTTTTGCTAGTAGGACTTCAATTCTCTCCTCCACCCGATGTGTCTCCTCCATGAGATCAACTTTATCTTGCGGTCAGGCTACTTTCAGATCGAGTCCCATAACATAGATGTTGTAATCCTTAGGTCACATCTCCCCTTACAATTTGATGACGGTTCGATCCATGGTTGCGAGAGAGAGATACCTGGGTTGCAGAGGCCTCTAATTCTTGGCTTGTTGTGGGTTCTTGTGAACCCTCTCCAAAAGTTGTATCTATGTGCTTGCTTTTTTTTGGTGGGGAATTTCCCACCTCTATGACCTCCGATGGTGTTTGTTGGGAAACTTTGGGTTTTTTCATGGCCCATGTGTGTGTCTGCGAGGATCTTGAATGCGATATATTCACCTATAGCTTCTAAGTAGTTGTGTTAGGGTACATCGCTACTTGTTTAGTTTTCTGCATTGGGGCCATCTTCACTTCCTTTTCCTTCTCCTTCCCCTTCCCTGTATACTTTTCAGCTTCCTTCGGGTCTACATCTTCATCACCGCTTGCATTGGTATCATTATGCGCTTGGTTCCATAGAGTATCAAATCTGTCATCCAGGTCTACGTCTTGGTAAGGGGTGTCATGATGTTGCATCTCTTGTTGGTAAATCTAGAAATCCCTAATCCTTTCCTCATTCCAGTTGAAATTTCTAACCAAATCATTGCGAAGGGAAGCTCCCATTTGAAGCTTCTCATTAAACTTTGCCAAAGGGAAGTAGAATTTGAGCCATGGCGGCCTCCCTTCCTCTGTAGGAATATGAACTAGGTCAACCAATAGATCATCCTGATCCTTCAATGGATTCCGTCACTTTTTTGAGTAAGGTCAGGGGTTGTGAGTTACCTTGACAAATGCATTTGTTAAGTCATTGTTAGGGTTGTACTACCATTTTTTGCAAATCAATACTAACCCTAGGTGCGCCAACTTTGCTTCTAGTAGCTTATTCGTCTGCTTCTTTGCCATCACCACCGAATTTAAAGTCAAAGGGTAGAAGAAGAATCCTTTCTTACCATTTCCTCCACAAAAAATATTGTCAATAATTGACACTTGTCGGAACATCTCAAGGGCCAACATCCATTCTGTGACGCATGACAGAAGCTAGAACGGTTCCTCGGTAAAGCCACACATTTGAATGAATGTGAAATCCTCTCCAAGAAACCAGTCACATTTCAAAGTGAAACTCTGCATCCACCCTATATAATCGATATAAAGTCGATAAAGATTGTCATCCTCACTCAAGTCTTGCAAAATCAGAGTCAAGAAATAATACGAGAATGTATAATAGTCATAAGTTGCAGAGAGGAGAGGAGTTCATACAAAAACCAACCTTCTTATTCCCTTTTCATCAAAAATAGCCAACCTCACATGTTTTTTGAAGAAGTCTGTGTTCTGATGTAAAAACATATGGGCAAGGAGAGAAGGAAATCTGAACTTATGTTGTGTTTTGCATTCCTTTATTTGGCTCAATATTTTGCCGACGATGACTTCTACGAAGTCATACCAAAATAAGGAATGTTGCCTACGCAACTGAAACCCCATACCTAGTTGAAACTCCTAAACATACTTGTCATTGTCCAGGCCGCAAACAAAGGCTGTCATTGAGAAGGCATCCTGCATGTCCGCAGGGAAAGCATTGTGTGCTGCCAGAATATGTGGTGGCTTTTTCATATCTTCCCTGGGCCTTTTGGTTTCTTTGTTATAAAAATCCAAAGCAAGATCTTTGTCTCTCCAATATTTGTCTCCTTTTCCTGGAGTGAATGACTCTATTGTTTCTAGTCTAGAGCCCCTTTTGATAGGGATACATAGCATATCCTAGATAGCTTCCATGTCGATGTTAACTCTCAGCTCTCGACCTTCAATGGCAATGGTACTTGGGTTAAAATGCTTAATTTCCTCATCGACTAGTTCCAAATAGCGATGTACAAAAGGAACCATATATTGTGGAAGCTCGCTAAACCATTGCTTGTACACCAAAGAATCCTGGTCACTATTCTTCTTCATTCTCTTGCAAGCCGCCTCCCTAAGAGTCTTAGGGTTCTTTCCGAGGATGGGATCATGAATGTTATCCCATTCTTCCTTTATTTGGCTTTGGGCTCTGTGATTTTTTTGCTTTTTCACGACCCATGTGTGAATTCACTTTAGCTTCTTTGGTATCCCAGACGAAGCGTAAGAGGTATCACTGAAAATATTGGCCATGGGTGCTGCACACATGGCATCAAACAAGATTTGCGTCGCCTCACTTTACACTTCTGTTTGAGGATTTTGGGCCATTTTCCTTCTCATGCTGTGAATTTCTGTGATACTCAAACTTGTTGCAATTCACTTTGGTTCTTCAACACTTCTGCACTCCAAACTCTTTGCACTGGATAGCATACTCAGGAAGATTTTTACAATGTTAGCCTTTCACATGCAATACTTAGCTATTTCCTGGCCTAGAGTGGTAGATGACGGTTGCCTTTTTGCATTAAATTCGACATGTATTGCCAGCTCCTTTGCTTTTGTGAAATTAATTTCTTTCCCTTTTGAAAAGACAAGAATTCATAATGACATTTAGTAATCATGTCCTACGGTGTAATTTTCTTGGGAAATTGAGCCGACAATTGAAGGTGTTTTTAAGATTTTGCATGTTTTGACAATTAATATCTCAAAAAGAATAATTAAGCCAAGAGTGCAATGAATACTTGAAAAGATTTGAGTTCATCCTTAGAGTTTGAAAAACGCCTACAGCATGACACAACAACAACTAGCTGTATGGACGATCACTCGGGATTGCCACCAATTTGCGTTACTTAATTACCTCTTCCTAATTTTGCATTCAACAATTTGTAAATGGTAGGTGCAACTGGGTGGGAAATTCGAGTAGGCTCTTGGTGGGATTTTTGAGTTAATCACTCGATTAGCATTATGCTTATGGTATGCAGATACCTCAGATATTTCTATAAATAGACCCCAAGACAATAGAAAAGTCACACTTAACAATTGGGAAGAATTAGTATTTGGAAGTTAGGTAGAATTAGCATTTAGGCAGTTGGGTAGAACTAGCATCATGAATACTCCAATTAGGCTGGTTAGAAACAAGTCTCAGACAACTTTCTTAGGTGAAATCTCTAATAGGCACTTGAAGTGAATGACGAAAAATAAACATTCATTAGCTATTATAACAATGAAGTGGGTTTTAGGCCGGGACTGTGTAGAGTATGAAGATAAGTATAGAGTTAATACTGACGTCTTCTCTCACTTTGTTGCCTCGTTGCTTGATATATAGGTCCATAAGTAGATGATTCTTCTCCTAACACTGGAAATATTTTTGAAGCAGTACCTTGGTGGCCTTAGAGAGATTGTGGCAAATGTGGTGTATGGCCTGGGCATTCTGACGGCGAGCAACCTTCGTAAGCATATTGAAGAAGATGTGGTGCCGTGGGTTCCATTTATGAGCAGGTTCCGCATTCTAACACATGAAGAGCATCGCTAGAGGGTCACTCACACCTGTCACTTCCTACTACGCTACTATAATGTGGTGCTATTCTATGATGTAGAGTGGTATATCGACTTCAGGGACTTGGTATATCCTCCCCCACTCGCCATTGCTGCTGTTGACGCTCCTATTGCTCCTAATGCTCCTATTGTCATTCCTAATGCCCCTGCTGATGATGATGTTCCAGATGTTGTTGCCGATGACGCTCTTGCTGTTGTTTAAGAGCCAATACTTTTCATACATTTTAAGAATCAATCTATTTTTTGTATATACGCCTTAAAAATGCTTTCAATGTATATATATGAAAAAACTGCATAATATATAGATATAATTTAAAAGTATGGCCTCAGAGCCATTTTGGAAATGTATTCTCAAAGTATATAATTCCATATATAATGAATATAAAGCTTTTATCAAATTGCTTGTCTCTTTTGCTTCTGGCAATTCTGCAATATGGGTTCCCTTTTCTCCATTTCTTTGAGTACCTTTTCAACTTCGCATATGGGTTCATTTTCAATTTTCTGCATATGGGTTCATTTCTCTGCTTCATGGGTTGCTTGGAAAGACTGGCCAAACAAAAGAACACAAATGAAAATTTACACTAATTACATATTTACACAGGCAGAACAATTAATAAAGCTTAATTGAACAATTTGAGGTGGATTCTGTTAACCAGAATCCCCAATGCCTCTTTTTCCATATTTTCTAATTCTAATGCATTGTGTTGCTTGCATTGAATTATTCTAAAAGGGCCTTTCCATAGATTGTCGAATTTTCCGTGTTGGTCAGGCTTTGTAGCCCTCTCATTGAATTTCAACACTAAGTCTCTGCATTTTAGACCCTGGTCTGAGGTTTTCTTGTCGAACTATCCTTTAACCAACTGTTGGTGGTTATACATGGCTATTAGGGCCTTTTCTCTTTTTTCCTATACTTCCAATAACTCGGCCAACCGAACCTCCATGGCTCCATTTTCTTCAACCTCTAGAGATTCAAGCAATTGTAGCGCAGGAATCTCCATGGAGATGGGCAATAGCGCTTCCTTACCGTACACCAATTCGTATGATGAATTCTTGAGTACTTTCTTAGGGGTTATGTGGTCTGCCCAGAGTGCTTCCTGAAGGTTCTTATGCCACTCCTTTTGATGTTTTGACCCAATTCTTTTAATGAGTTAGTCTAAATTTTTGTTAGTCGACTCAGCCAGGCCATTCCCTTGTGGGTAGTAATTTGATGACATTTTTAAGAATATGCCATGCACGGGTGCGAACTGACATACCTTAGAACCCAAGAAGGCCTTAGCATTTTTGGAGATGATGGTCTTTGGAGGGCCAAATCTCGTTACCAGTTCCTCGAGGAAGTTCACAATCTCCACCTTCATTGCATTCTTCAGGGGCATGGCCTTGATCCATCTAGTAAAGTAGTTCGTGGTTGTGAGGATCCATTTGTGTTCAGCGTTGGAGGCAGGATTAGTTATCCCGATAAAATCAAGGCCCCATTGCGCAAAAGGTTCATCAACTACTATCGGATTGAGAGGCGCTGCAAAATTTTTCCTCCTCCCTGCGAATAATTGACATTATTTGTAGGCTTTCACCAAAGAGTATGAGTCATTGAATAACATAGGCCAAAATTATCTGGCACACATAATTTTGATAGCAGTGGTTTTTGTAGAGAAATGTCCACCCGTGGGACTACTATGGAAAGTGTCAAGAATTCTCTTCGCTTGCTCTATGGTGACACATCGCAGTAGAACACCATTGAAGTTCCTTTTGAAGAGAACCCCTTCAATAAGTGCATATCTGTTGATCTGCAGTTTGCAAAATATTCTCTTTTGAGAAGGAAGGCCCGACGGATATTTTTTGGTATGCATGAATCTTACTTTGTCTGCTAGCCAGTAGCCTTTAGGTTTAGATTCATTTGTTAAAACAAGTTCGAGTTGCTCTTCTTTAGCTGCCATTTCTTCGTCATGCACCAAATATTCACATAGTCCTCTGCCTTGGATGGTCTTTGTGGGCTTGACCTCAATATCATATTCGAGGATCTTAGTAATCCAATTGGCTCTCTTTTTGGTGATTTCTCCTTCCATAATATACTCACGTACACTGGAATGCATGACATAAACAATCACCTTGTTGCAAGATATGAGGTGTCAGAACTTCTTGAGTTCCTTGACAATTGCAAATGCTTTCCTTTCGACGAAGTTGTAGTTCATCTCATAATCTTTTAAGGTCAGGGAGTGAAATGCTATCAGATGTTCTCCCTTCCTTTCATCATCTTTTTGGGCTAGAACAGTAGCGATGCTGGATTTGATATTGAATACATACATTATAAAGTCCTTTGATAGGTTTGGATTTACCAACACATGAGTTGAAGAAATAGCGTCCTTAACCTTCTCAAAGGATTCTCTAGCTTCCTTTGTCCATTTGAACAACTGACCCTTTTTTAGCATCAGGGTGATAGGTCTAATCATTCCTGCAAAATCAGAAATGAATTTTCTCACAAAATTTACCTTTCCCAGAAAGGACTGAACTCCTTTCTTATTGACTGGAAGGGGAAGTTCCCTGATTGCTTTCACCTATTAAGGATCGATTACAATTCCTTCTTTGGATACTACATGTCCCAATAGTTTTCCTTGCAATACTCTGAAGACACATTTTTTCAGGTTCAGGGATACCCTGAACTCCTGGCATTTTTTGAAAACCATTTCTAGGTGATCAAAATGATTATCCTTATGCTTGGAGAATATTGTAAGATCATCCAGGTAGATCAAGATGATTTTATTGATCAATTATTTGAAAGCAATATCCATTGCCCACTGGAAGGTGACTCCTGCATTTGAGAGGCCGAAAGGCATTTTCACATATGCAAACATTCCCCACTTGGTAGTGAACATTGTTTTGTGTTGGTCCTCCTCTTTTACCCGAATTTGGTTGTAACCGGAGAAGTCATCCAGTAGAGAAAACATCTATGATCCTACCACTATTTGTAAGATAGACTCCATGGAAGAGAGGGGGTAGTGGTCCTTTAGGTATGCTCTCTTCAAGTCCCAGAAATTGACACATAGACGAATGTCTCTATTCTTCTTTCAGACTGGAACCAAGTTGGATACCCATGTACTATGCTTGATTGAGAAGACAATCCAAGACTGAATTAGCTTTGTTAGCTCTTGCACCATCAAGGCTTCAATCTTCATATTTATTGGCCTCTGCTTCTGGCGGATAGGTTTTGCACCTTCTGTCAGTTCTATAGTATGCTAGATGATTTTAGGATCATATCCTTTGAGGTCATCATATGACCAGGTCACTAATACTTCATATTTCTCACAAAAATAGATGATTCTCTCTTTATCATGATGTGGGACATCTTTTTCGACCTTGAGCTTCCTTCCGTCTTCAACTTGAAGATTTGCATAGTCACTTTTGTCCACTACAAACTTCCTCTTGTCATTTCTCACATCATCACAATCGAATAGGTTTTCGAGAGTGACTAATCCTTTTGGAAGCTTATTAGACCTCAATTGAATAATTTTCCTCTTCATAGGCCTCAAATGTTTGTTTGGAGTTTCTCAACAAACTCTCCCAACTGTTGGATGAATGAGGCGATGTGTTCATCACTTTCAAACACTTGCCAACTTTGATCATTATCTAGGATCATCGATCATATGATCACTCGTACATAGTGTATGTTATGGATTAGGTTGGAAGTAGGATCAAATTGAGATCTGATTACTGCCATGCGATCCACATCTGTATTTTGCTTTCTTGGCACTGTCTAGATATTGAAGGCTTCAAATTCCTCAATCAGGTCCCATAATCTATTTCTATAGGATTTCATGCAAACATTCTTGGCTACATAAATCCATAAGACTTGATTGACCACTAGTTCAAAGTCTCTAAACACCATTATTTTCTTGATGCCCATATGCTTTGCAAGGCTTATACCTTGGACTAGGCCTTCATATTCAGCTTCATTGTTCAAACAAGCGAATTGGAAACAAAAAGACCAGAGTGTATTTTCATTCGATGGGGATGTCAAACATATCCTGGCTCATGCACCAACTTTACATCTTGCTCCATCAAAGTGCAACGTCCATAGCTCTAAGACTTGACTGCTCTCGGGTTCCTTCATGACCTTCAAAAGTACTTGATCTTCATCATAGATGACATAGGTCCCCAACTCGGTGGAATGATAGTTTCCAAAAGGATCAGTGTCTATATATTCACTTAAGAGGAATTCCTCAGAATCCATCTGGTCTCCATTCACTTTTTCATCCTCTAGTAGCTCGGTAAAATACATTTCCTCTTTGGTGAAAGAGGTATGAGAAGCCTCAATGTTGATCATGGCTTCATCGGCCACATGTTTCGAATGTAGAGGTTCAGATATTATTTTTATATTGGCTCCATACTTGGTCCTGAGGATCAAGTGTGACCAATCCAAAGAAAGATATCCACCTATCTTTGAAGCAAATTCTCAGGATAAGAAAAGATCGAACATGGGGGAAACATCTATGATCACAATATCTTGTGGGACTGTGATACTAGGGAAGGAGAATAGAGTCAAGGGGAGGTTCTTAATGACACCTATGGTTTTGACCTTGTTCCCATGAAGTTGCATAACCCCCCTTTTTAAAGGTTCATAGCTAAGTCATAAGGCTTCAGCTATCTACTTGGGCATGATTGTTGTGCTAGCACTAGAGTCAATCATGAAATTATGCAATAATTTTTTACCCATGATAAGAGTTAGGAAAAAGGGCTTGGGTTTTTTCTTATCTCTAACTTTAGTAGAGGCTTCCTCTATACTATTCGTAAGAAATTTGGCAGGAGGTGATGGATCAATGACCTTTCCCTTGATTGATTGTTCTATTGGTTCAATAATTGCATCTTAAAGTAGGTTCTTCTGCAACAATGATTTCTGCTTTGGAATAGCTAAGATATCCCAAAGGGACACATTAGTGGAGGATTTTTTTAATTGTTCCACAACATTGAATGGTTGCAGATTTGAAGGCTTCTATTCCTTAGCCCTGGTTAGAACAATTTCCTTTCACAACTAAAATTGCTGTGCAACTGCAGAGGTACTAGGAGTTTGGTCGGAGGCACTTTTGAGTTGCAGGACGACTGGTTCACCCGTAAATATCCTCTTAGAGAGAGTGTTGTAATTGGAATGCACTTGCGAGGCTTTTGATGTGGATGCATTGTTTGCAAACAATGCCTCTTCTTCTTCCATCCACGAGAAGAGCTCGTGGTCGGGAGATACATCCATTTCTTGTTCCAGGGACATCCCTTGCATTTGCGCAATGAGTACCACGTTTTCCATTTGTGGAGAGGCATATACATAACCTCCAGGGTTTGATGTGTGCCTTGGCTTCGCTGTTCTGCCACCTTTTGTTGTAGGTTGTCGTGCGGGCAGTTTCAAGGCATATGTGCGTCGCCGCAGGGGAAGCACTAGGGATTAGTGTTGTCGGCGAGATTGTTTTGCCCCGTCGTCAGCTCTCTGCTCAAGCTTGGGTGAGCACTTTGCAACATAGTAGGTATTGGAACTATTTGATTAGTTGTTTGAGCATGCGAATTTGTGCATGATCCTCTTGGAACTAGTTTTGCTAATAAGAAGATCTTCCGCTTTGATAATTTTGGTAGGTTGACTTCAGAGGCGCAGATTGGTTCTGCTTGATGGTAGTTATTTCAATGGCGATGGTCTGCAACATTTCCTTGATGTCACTCATCTCATTCTTTGAAGAGCCAAATGTGGAAGTGACATTTTATGGCATGTTCAGATATGTGTACATAGATTGGGGGGAGTAGACGCATTGGTAGATGCTATTTCCTAGGGGAGAACTGATATTTTGGGAAATATAGGCATAATGGGCCGAGGCGACAACTTCCCAGTGTCTATTAGATTATTCTCTGCCTTGACAGCGACACTGTATGCATCCGGTAGAGTGGTCCCGCCAAGAGACTGGATCATCATCAAGATGTCGGCATTGATGGATTTCAAGTAGAAGATGAATGCCAACTCGGCTAGTAGGCATATAGTAGCTTGGATTCTCTGCCAAGTTATGTGAAATTGGGCATTGAATTCAGTCATGGCTTCATATGGGGCTCGCTTTATGATCACCAGCTGATGATATAGCGAAGATCGATCTCCATCATTCAAAAATATTTCATAGAAAGGATCTTTGAGCTGATCCCAGGTACCGATAGTGTTAGCTTGCAGAGTGCGGTACTAATCTAGCGTCTTGCCCCTGAAAGAGGCTATGAGCAATCTTAGCACTATATTTAGGTCGGTGACTATGTGCACTAAACACACGTCCGCCACATCTTGCAGGTGTTCAGATGGTGTTTTTGAGCCATCCTCGGTGAATTTTGGTACAAATTTTAAAGCAGAGGTTGGGCTAGGGGCCCAAATGACAGGTGCTACTGGTGCTACAAGGGGACTTCCGGTGTCCCACACCATGTAATTTTTGTTAGCAATTGGCAACATGGCTGGTGGAGGGATCAAAACATTCACCAGATGGGTTCTAGTTTGTACTGTTACTAGTGGTCACACTAGCAAGCGGGGGTTATTAGATGTTTGGGATCTAGTAATAGGATGATGGCTCATACACCCACTTTAGGTTTAGGTACATTTAAGCAGTCCCACTTGGCGTGCCAGAAAAAGAAACTGTTGATGCCAAAAATTGGCAAGGTAACAACCTTATGGGAAACTCAGTTAATGGGGGGACCAATTGCGCTAAACTAAGTGACCTCCGGGTTTTTAAAGAAGCCAATTTTTTTTATATTTGGGGTTTTGGAATGGGAAAAGGAAGTAAATATATATAAAAATAAATATCTAACTAAGGCGATGTGCCAAGATGTAAATGTAGGCATGGTAAATCTATCTTTTGGATGAGATTTAAGGGCCTGTTTAGCAATTTGCTAAGTCCCAGAATAACATAAATCAAAGATGAAAACTTGAATAATTTATCCAATAACATAAAATAACTCCCATACACATTTACTGAAGAGAAGAGTCAAAACATGGTCTAAATCAACAAACTTATATTGAAATTATAGAATTTCTACAAATAAACAACTCAGTACAGTAATGGCACAGTATAATGTTTGTCAAATAGCTTAAGAAAACAGAAAGGCCGAACAATGGCATAGTCGATGAGTCTTATACAATAATCTAAAAAACAATACAAAAGGCCTGGAGTCTTTCACAATTTTTTTTCTATATGTTCTGAACTCATTTTTGGAAGGAAGAAGCAGTATATATAGAAAAATAATCCCACCACCTGGCGAGCCAGTAACAAAAAAGACTTTCCTAGAGCAATGATTTCCTAAGGCCATTGCAATAGAAAAATATTCGAGCCATAGAACGTAGTCACTTTTGATCTAAATGCATCTCCTCCAAATGATGGCAGTGGTCCTAGTGTATAAGCAACAAAACCTCGTGTAGACATGTGTCGCTTACCCACGGAGTCAGTTAGGACACGTGGCAATATGGCGGGGCTCGTTGCTCTCTCCTTCATTCCCTTTGATGAAATCCCTACGGAGAAGACACATGGAGAAGTCTTCGTTGCTAGCGCTGACTATGGGGTACGCCAAAAAGTGTACACAGATCGATGCTACGTAGCATGTAGATGAAGCTTGATTGAGAAGCGAAGGGAAGCCGACATCAAGTGCCCGCGGTGTTGACATGTGGAAGCATGGTGGGGCTCGAAAGAGGAGCAAAGGAGGAAGTCCTTGCAAGGAGCGCGCAACAAACATGTGGTGGAAACAGGTGAAGCTCTTCAAAAAGGGGGTTGAGGATATTCAAATGTATGGGGCGCGGGCCAGATTTAGCAAAATATAAACAACCCCAAGGGAGCTCGAGGATTTTTTTAAATCCATAGCTTTTGGCGACTACCAGGGGTGTTTTTCTTGTGGAACAAGGAACCCAAAAATTCTAGTTTGAAGACTAGAGCCTTATCCATTGGGCAATGTAATCAAAACTTGGAGAGAGTGGTCTGCAAAGGCAACCAATCAGCTTTAGATGGTGTCAATATGTCATGTAGATTCTCTTGTGCTTCGTGCAGATCGATCACTTATTTGAATGACAACATCATGGATATACTGACCTCAGACTTGAGTTGGAAGAGCAGTCATGCTATTTGATGAGTGACACCCTCAATATCGTCTATAGTAGGGGGTTGACTAAAGCTCTGAAAAGCAGATATGTCCTTCTGCTTCTCCTCAATCTTTGTTGCAATATGCTCCGCTGTGGCCATCAAGTCATCAGAAAGAAATGGGGAGGGTAGGCCCATCTGAGTTAGCTGGGAGAATTTTGCCTACATGCTATTCATAGTTCGACTTAGTGTGGCAGTGCACTCGCTAGCATGGAGGATAACTGTGTGGCAAAGGATGAACTCTTTTGCTATCTTGGTAGCTGACTTCCGATCCTCAATCCTCGCATGCACCAAATCCTCATTCGACATCGTGTACAACTTATCTAACAACTTTTCCATTGCATGAACTTTCTCCGCGATGAATTGTGGGAATCGCTTAGTTGTTCCATGAACTTCCCTACTTAAACTTGTTGCTTCTGCCATGAACTGAAGTGTCGGCTGAAGAGTTATGCAAAAGGCCTTAACCTTTTCCTAGTATGAGATATATAGGCGTTGGGCTACTTGAAGGAGGTCTATCTGGGAAATAGGGGGTTGGTGAGGATTCTTCAAAAGACTAATTTCTGAATCCCTCGACTCGACATCCTGTGTCAGTTCTGCAATCCTCTTGTTTGCAGTGGAAAGTTGTTCCTATAGGTTTCTTAAATTGGCAAGCCATTCTTCAGCCCGACTTTTGTTTGTTGATTCCCTTTCAAGGGAAAGCTTCACCTCCTGGATTTCCTTCTCAAATTGAGCCTGTTGGCCGTGGAAGTCTTTGTCCTTTTGTTGCATTCTTTTCTCTAATTGAGCACGTTGATGCCGAGACTCCTCATTATTTTGTTGCATCTCCTATTTCGCCCAAGCCAACTGGCCTTGTTATTCTTGGTTATTCTGCTACAGCTCAGTGACCAGGTTGGAATCTTAGGCTTGGAACTTTGTGAGTTACTCCTGGAGTTTGGCATGCTTTTCCTCCGCTTGTTGTGACAAACGCACAAATTCAACATGCCTTGCCTTGTCTTTCGCCAGTAGGACTTCAATTCTCTCCTTGACAATTTTCAGTTCTTCCTCCTTCTTCTTCAGCTGGTGAGTAGACTTAAGGAAGTTGGTGGTCACCACCCGCTATGTCTCCTCCATGAGCTCAATTTTATCTTGTGGTTGGGCTATGCTCAAATCGAGTCCCATAGCGTAAATATTGTAATCCTCAGGTTGCATCTCCCCTTGCAATTTGATGACAATTGGATGCATGGTTGCAAAATGCAGCGATTGTTGAGCCTCATTGAAAAGTGTCTGTACCTTTGGCTCAGCTGACCTTTTAGCATCCTCATCCCTTTACTTCTAGAGCCTGATAGCCAGTGCTTATTTTGTTTTATCACCTTTCGACAAAAATTTTGTTGGCGACCTATGAGCTCGCCTATGAAGGGTGCATCACGAGGAAGAGAAAAATGGAACGAGAGGGTAGTGGTTTTGGATGATTTCTTCCTCAGAAGAGAGACTGTTAGTGGGGAGAATGGGGTAATATGTGAAGGCTCAGTCTGTGAAGCAGCGGGAGGGCTCAGGAGAAGTGGTGGTAGTAGTAGAATCATGGAGGATTCCATCTATTGGGAGAACTGGGTAGGGGCCGATATAGTAGGATCAAGAAGGGTATCAATGGCGGCTGCGAATATGACTCCAACGAATGGTGGAAAGGACTGTGGAGGAGTAAAGGTTGATTGTCCTGCTTGGGAGAATTGGGAGAAACCTCTTGCGACCATTGCAGCAGAAGTAGAGAAGGAAAGGTCGACACTCGAAGTGATGGGTGATGCAGAGACAACGGGAGGAACAAAATATCGTGAAGCAAGAAAAGAGGGAGTGAAAGATACTTGGGTTGGGGAGGCCTCTGATCCTTGGCTCATTGTGGGCTCTTGTGAACCCTCTCCATAATTTGTATATGTGCACTGTCTTTTGTTTGGTGGGGAATTTCCCACCTCTATGACCTCCAACGGTTGTTATTGGGAAACTCTAGGTTTTTTCATGGCCCATGTGCATGTCTACGAGGATCCCAAACATGATATATTCACCTGTAGCTTCAGAGTAGTTGTGCTAGGCTGTGCCATTGATTGTTTAGTTTTCTATGCTGGGGCCATCTTCACTTCCTTTTCCTTCTCCTTCCCCTTCCCCTATATACTTTTCAGCTTCCTCTGGGTCTACATCTTCATCACCGCTTGCGTCGATATCATCATGCACTTGGTTCCATAGAGCATCAAATATTTTGTCCAGGTCTCCATCTTGGTAAGGGGTATCAGGGCGTTGGATCTCTTGTCAGTAAATCCAAAAATCCCTAATCCTTCCTCACTCCAGTTGAAATTCCTGACCAAATGATTGCGAAGGGTGACCCCTATTTGAAGCTTCTCATTAAAAAATTTCGAAGGGAAGTAGAATTTGAGCCATGGCGACCTCCCTTCCTTTGTAGGAATGTGAACCAGGTCAACCAATAGATCATCCTAATCCTCTAGTGGATTTTGCCACTTTTCCTAGTAAGGCTGGGGGGTGTGAGTTACCTTGACGAATGCATTTGGTAAGTCATTGTCAGGGTTGTACTGCTATTTGTCACAAATCAATACTAACCTCAGGTGTGCCAGCTTTGCTTCTAGCAGCTTATGTGTTTGCTTCTTTTCCATCACCACCGACTTGAAATTCAAAGGGCAGAAGAAGAATCCTTTCTTACCCTTTCCTCCACAAAAATTATTGTCAATAAATTACGCTTGCTAGAACATCTCAAGGGCCAACACCCAATCTGTGATGCATGTCAGAATGCAGAACGGTTCATCAGTAAAGCCATGCATCCGAATGAATGTGAAATCCTCTCTAAGAAACCAGTCACATTTTGGAGTGAAACACTGCATCCACCCTATCTGGTCGATAGAAAGTCGATAAAGATTACCATCCTCGCTCAAGTCTTGCAAAATCAGAGTCAAGAAATAATTTGAGAATGCATAATAGTCATAAGTTCTGGAGAGGAGAGGAGTCCATATAGAAACCAACCTTCTTATTCCCTTTTCATCAAAAATAGCCAACCTCACATGTTTTTTGAAGAAGTCTGAGTTTTGATGTCAAAACATATGGGAAAGGAGAGAAGGAAATTTGAACTTATGTTGTGTTTTGTATTCCTTTATTTGGCTCAGTATCTCGCTAACGATGAATTCTGCAAAGTCATATGAATAAGGAATGTTTCCTACACAACTGAAATCCCATACCTAGTTGAAACTGGACTGAACATACCTGTCGTTGTCCAGGCCACAAACAAAGGCCATCATTGAGAAGACATCCTGCATGTCCATGGGGAAAGCATTGTGTGCTGCCAGAATCTGTGGTGGGTTTTTCATATCTTCCCTAGGCCTTTTGGTTTCTTTGTTATAAAAATCCATAGCAAGATCTCTACCTCTTGAATATTTGTCTCCTTTTTCTGGAGTGAATGACTCCATTGTTTCTGCTCTAGAGCCCCTTTTGATAGGGATGCATAGCATATCCCAGATAGCTTCCACATTGATGTTAACTCTCAGCTTTTGGTCTTCAATGGCACTAGTACTTGGGTTAAAATGCTTAATGCCCTCGTTGACTAGTTCTAGAAAGTGATGTACAAAAGGAACCATATACTATGGAAGCCCGTTGAACCATTGCTTGTACACCAAAGATTCCTGGTCACTGCTCTTCTTCATTCTCTCGCAGGCCGCCTCCCTAAGAGTCTTAGGGTTCTTTTTGAGGATGGGATCATGAATGTTATCCCATTCTTCCTTTATTTGGCTCTGGTCCCTGTGAGTTTTTTTCTTTTCCACGACCCACGTGTGAATCCACTTCGGCTTCTTTGGTATCCATGCGAAGTGTAAGAGGTATCACCAAAAATATTTTCCATGGGTGCTGCACACATGGCATCAAATAAGCTTTGAGTCATATATATTCTTGCAGTGAATTTCATACTCAAATTCCAATGCACTGGCTCATCACAAAAGAACATTACCGATAGAGAACAAATTCTGGTAAACAAAATAAACTTCTCATATAGTTTTCACCATGTTGATAACAATGACAACACAAGAACAACCAATACAAACCATCCACACTTCATGCTCTTGTTGCAAGGATCCATAATTCCAACAAGACTCTACCATCACATCCAGGAGGCCTAAAAACCTTAAGATCGACTATCAATTTGTTGATTTTCAACACTTTTAGTTGGAGATCGAGGCTAAAAGTTTTGGATTGTACATGGAAATATGGGTCATCAAATCATCTGCAGGGTCTACGTCGGTGTTAGTCAACATCTATATAATATTCTTCTTTTGCATCAGATTATATCATTCGTTGCATCATCTCTACATCAACATTGTACCCTCATTCTTTTTGACATCCTTCCTATCAAATATGTCAACATTGTCCTCTTTGTGGTTAGATCTGTCAAATCCAATTGCCTAGTCTATGTTATCATTTTCCTCCTATGTTCTAATCATTGGTTGGTTCACATTTATTAAAATGCAAGTTTTTTTTAATAATAAACTTTGGATTAAAGTTTCTTTTGTCGACATATATTTTTAGTTGACCAAGTTTTTTTAATCTTCCGATAGCCCAAGTTTAAAGTGGCAAGATGATGCCTGGGTGGTGCGGCCTTTGGCCTATCGTCCTGGTACTAGTAGCGGGCGGGAGCCACCACTCTACCATTGTCACTGGGTGACATTTTTTTTAAACTCTTTTCTACAGTGGTGGTCATATGGGTAATCACGAGCTTGGCTCTAGGGGCTAGTTTTTTTTACCCCAATTAGCCTTCATATGCCTCAAACAAGGCCTTTTTATTTTGCATGATTTTTGATCCAGATGGTGAAATTTTGTAAATGAAATATTGTTTTGATTATACGTGAAAAACGGGTTTTGAAGGGACTTGAAACCTTTTACAACTTAAGATACAAAATGCTACTTAAAAGATACTATAGTAGAACACCAACAATAGACCAGAACCCAAAAAACAAAACAAAGAGAGTGTTGCATGAGAGATAAAACAGTAAACTATCAACAACACCCATCAACAACAAAATGACAAAACAATAGGAAGTAAAATGAGACCCAGTAGGAAATAGACAACAATCAAAAAAGAGAGCACAACACTATTTCATACTGCTTAAGGTGTTGGCCACCTCAAGCTCCTGACTTCTATGCATTTCAATCATGTCCAACAACTCTTTCTTCTCAGCTTTGAAGGACTTCTTCCATTCAACAGACCATCTAATAGTAGGGCCTTTACCATCATCTTTCGCACCTTTTTTTCCTTTACCTTTGGACAAGTGATCTTTCTCCATTAATTCAGAAAAATACAATTGGTCCTCCTTGAGTTGACTAATTTTATGGAACAGGACTTTGCACTATTCTTCAATGAAATGCGACACGCATGGAGAAGCTTCTTTATGTCCGTATTAGTATCCAATATCTTGGCTTCTAAACTAGCCAATCGTTCTTCACACAGAGATTTGAAGTCATGGAAGGAACCCTCAAGGTCCACAATTCTATTGATCAGAATATCCAACATCGAGCCTTTCAAAATATTCTTCAAGTTCTCCTTCAAACCCCTTATTTTAATGTTAATCTTGTTAAAATATTGAAGAGTCCACTTAGCTAACTTAAAAGTTCTAGTGGCCCCAACCCTAGCCATGTCCAACAGCTCAAACATTGAGGTACAATCATCATTGAGATAGGAAAATTCCTTGGAAAAGGGATTTACCTTTAGAGGCTCTGACTTAGCACTCTTCTTCTCAGCATCCTCCTCATCTTGGCCCTTATTCTCATCCTCCAACTCCACATTGGGTGCACTATGAATTGGGGAGTCATCAATTTCCATCACCTTTTCATCAAAAAAATTCTCCTCATAGATCACCTTGGTGTCCTTTGCTAAATATTTCGAGGCCTAGTTCTTCAATTTGGAAATGCGTTTGGATGCCCTCCTCAGATTATCCTTGGCCTCCATAGTCAGCACATTCTCCTACAAACCCTCCTCATTACCTCCACCTTCGGCTACTCCCTGGCCAACAACCAAATCCACATTCCTGGGAGGGGACTCGGTTGAGCCCACCTCTGTATCCTCACTGTCAGAAACAACAAGGCGCTTAGCTTCCCAATTGCTTATAAGGCTACACTTCTTCCTCTTTTTCGAGGAGGTAGTCACAAGGGATGGGGAACCTTCTTCATCCTCTTCATTCCACTCCTCTTCATCAAAAATACTAGTATCCAAGCCAGATGAGCTAGAAGCTTTGCTCAGAATCTTCTCCTTGCCCTTAATAATAGGGTAGGAAGCAGATCTTTAACATACTCCATGATTAAAATAATGAGACCCTCATGGAGGACTGAAGACCTATTTTTTAAATGAGCATAAACAAAAACCTCCATGGAAGACAATATAAAAAATGAAAAGGACACAAACAACCCATGCCTAAAATGGTTTAAAAGAGTGAAATGGTGGCCAAGGATTGCAGTGAACCTACCTTCCAAAGTCACATAGTGCATTATCACCTCTGCAACATTCACCCATATCTTCTTGAGGGACTTGCGCTCATAGCCCCAACTTTCCATCTTAACTAGTTTTTTCCGTTCGTTGTCTTTGAAGAATTGGGCCATCTCTTCCTCATTTCTCTTCTTGTCCTTATAGAACTTACAGCTAAGCATCGACATCCCAATCACAGTAGCAATCAAATCTTCATTTACATCCACTACTAGGCCCTTTATCTGGAGCTTTCGATTATGCCAGCAGGAAAGAAATTCTACCGAGGAATTTGGGTCATGCCCATGCAATTTTTCTAAAAACAATGTAAAATTCCCATGGTGGAAAATATTCCATAGCTTCCTCTTCTTCCTTAGGCCCACACAGGAGTGCACCTTGATTCTACTTCTGTCACCACCCATCTCCTCAAACACCAAAAGAAGAAAACCCTTGCGATAATCGCTCAACTGATAGCCAACAAGCCAAACAAAACCCACAAAGCATGTGAGTCAGGAATTGGTACTAAAGATTAAATGAAACCACCACATCAACTTAGCCAATGCCATCATTTCTCATTAAGATCCTAGCTTTCTCAAGAAGGAGAGATCCCTCCTCCCACACACAATACTCATTTAACCTGACAACCTCATTGGAAAAAAAATCAGTCAGTGAATTTCCTTCTCAAAAAATGTGAGACGCAAGTCTCTTCACAAGAACTTAACATGATTATAGTATCTTTTATTAACTGATCCACATTCCAACTAGGCTTATGGTTGCCACGTAGATAGTTGATGATATTTAAATAATCACCTTCAACCCATATTTTGGAGTAACCCCTATCCACAACATATTTTATGCTAATAAATGCAACCTCCACCTCAACACAATGATTTGTTTGATTTCCCAACAGGAGTGGCATCGCGCCTAAGAGTCTTCCATCCTCATTCCTCAACACCCCCCACATCTTGTAGGCCCAGGGTTACCCTTCGTTGCCCCGTAAATGAAATATTGTTTCAAAGCTAGAGATGTGTATTTTCTAGTGGTATAGGTGATTTTTCATAATTTTGTTGTTTGGTGGCATTTATTTTTGGTTGAAGTCAGATGTTATTTTATGGCTCTAGAGCTTATAAATTTTTGTCACAATCTCCAATTTTCATGATTCTTACAACACTAGAAAGGTATTGAGGAGATCTACATTTCCATCCATGAACTTTGGTGCAATTTTAATCTTTTCATTTCATTTAAGTTTCAAATCATTTCTTAATCAACTATTACTTCATAGATTCTAGAATTGTGCCAATTTACAAGTTCTCTACTGTTCCTTGATGTCGGGTCTGCTATTGCTTATCATGATTTTGACATGATTCCTTGAGTGACTCTAATATGGTTTCTAGTAAAAAGAGGCATCTTTCCTTGCTTGCCAGATTCAAGATTCCAATGTTACTCCACAAGTGTGCTTCTAGTGCTTCTTTGTAGTAGGTTATCTCATTATGGGGGGCTTGCATGATCTCTCTTATCATCCTTTGTGGATGGAGATTGATTGGATTTGTGATAAATATAATTATTGAATATTTCTCTTTTGGGGAGGAGTTTTGTCCCACTGTGTTTTCTCCTTTTCTCCATTCATGAGAGATTGCATTTGAATTTGTACATGGGTATCGAACATGGCCTAGTAGTTGGGACCCATCTTTTCATATTTGCATAATAATCTTCTCACTAAGTTGCACTTAAGGGGGGGTGTTGGTGTGAATAAATGTCTTGTACCTAGTCAATTCATTCACTAGGTAATTAGGGGACATATTCACATGTTAAGTTTACTTAGGCTCTAAGATTCCTTCTAGAAGATTGAGTTGTCTTTTCTAGATCTTATCTTATCCTATGTTGTTAGGAATTAGTTGTCTCATGTGCTAGGATTAAGACACTTGTCATGATCTTGTATAATCCTATCTCTCTCCTTGCCTATATAAGAAAGGAATCACATTTAATTTATCATATTCACTTTGGCATTCTTGCATCCTTAATGATAGTATGATATTTCTGCCTTTTCTCTCTTGTGGAAGTTATTTTATCTTGCAAGTGATCCTGGGGTATTTGAGGAGTTCACCATAAACTCCTACAATGGGTTCCATCAGAGTAGGCCAAAAATGGTCAAGAGAGTTCAACCCCCACGTGAAACTAGTGGCTTATATCTAGTGTCCTCATGAGGAAATTTCAAACACTTATGGACAATAGAAGCGATTACATTCATAGAAACCAACCAAGGAATGCCTAGTTTCACTCTTAACAAGTCATACTTTGGTATCACAACAAATGTTGTGGAGACGGACTTAGGTCCCACAAGAATTGATTGAGAAATGGATCCCAAAGGGGAGAGAGAATGGTTGTCATGAATCCAATGGTAGCCTTGTACTCATCATATCTCGCCCTATGCAGAACATTGATGAAGAGTATCACCTCAATTATAACATTGACCTTGTTGGCAGGGTTAACCATAACATTAGTGACGATGTTACCATTGACATGAGCAAGAATGTAGAGGGGAGAGTGCTCTCCATGATAATGCAAGTCATTAGGCATAAAATATATGTCAAGTATCTTAGATTTCTGACTTGGAGGGGAGATTGGAGTGATAGACACCATATTCACATATGAGACATCATCATATGGAATAGAAGTAGTAATAAAATTAGAAGAGTGAGGTGGGAAATGATCTATGTAGATTTACAACTAGTTGTTGGCTTTAGCAACATACTTATTAGAGTTATGCTTTTAAGTATCAAGGCAAATGTTACCACTATCTATGTGGTCTTGAATTACATGTCTCAAGCACACATAATGTTTAGTGTCATATCTAGGAACTCGATGGTATTGATAAAACTTAGAAGTGTCATACCAACTAGGGTATGGCTTGGGTAAGTGCAAGAAGTTGGGTCCACAAAATGTTCAAAAAGTGGAAGTGTTTTTCCTAATTTTTAGAATTTTTCACAGTTGAACTAAAAATTTGAAGCACTTACACATTGAATCTTAAAAATTCCCAATAATATGAAATCTAGTATTTTGAGTATAATTTTCAAATATGTAATTTATTCTAATACCCAGATGATACAAAATAATTTTTAATAGGCATGTACAAAATCCACTTTTTAAAAGTCACTTTTTTAGGACCATACTATGCACATGTAAAACAAACACCATAATTTGACCTAAATAAAGGTATTTTTATAATTCCTTTTGGGAAAAGATGTGCATTATATTGAGGATTGATGAGGGTATTTTTAAATATTATTTTTTATTGGCCCTAATTGCTATTTTTGAAAATCCTCATGTACAGACACGATAATTTGACCTGTACTAATCACTTTTTGAATGTTTTTCTTTATTATGTAAATAATTTTTTGTATATTTATGTCAGATAATTTTTAAAAAAATTAACAAATTAAAAGTATTAAAAAATATGAAAACCTAACATTTCAATTTTATGGATCAGTTTCCTCATAAATTAATTAAAAAATATAAAAGTAGTCCAATCATAGAAAAAATACATATTTGAAAACTAGATATCATCATCTATAGTGGGTTTTAATTTCATAAAATAATTAAAAAAAAAAAATTAGCCATATTGCCAAAGTTTTTTCTCTTGACATTACCATGACCTTGTACTTGCATGTCCAAGGGTAAGGGTTAGGTTACCATGCATTTTTTATGCCTAAATCTAAATTAAAAACATGTATTTTATGTTATTAACTTTTTGAAATGAGTGCCCACTTTAAAATGGGTACCTATTCTAAAAAAGGAATGGGCGCCTGTTTTAAAGATGAAAAATGACACTTCCCCTAAATGTAGACCCAACTTCTTGCACTTACCTACTTGTTGTCAAGAAGAAATATAATTTTTGGGAGGGTGATTAGATTGTATTTTAATAAATTTTGAAGTACACTTGAGTAAGAATCAGATAGTTTTGTAAAGACCAGATTATGTTGTGACCCAAGTGTAATTATTTTTCATTGGTTTGAGGGACAGTTACCACATTAGCTATTGCTTTATTTCTCTTTGATCCTCTGGAAGAAGATGCAACCCCAAAACTATTAGGACATGAGGATGAGGCATAATCCCTATATTGATCTAACATTTGTTGATAGTCTTGCAATGCGGTACACAAATGAGCAAAGGGAGGATATTTCATCAAGGAGACTTGTTCCCTTAACATTGGCTAGAGACTTCCCATGAACATCCTTTAGATGTAATGGTTAGGAAAGGAATAGGGAATTTACAAGGAGATAGATTGGTAGCGAGAAATGAAATCAATTAACTTCTCATTCGGTTGTTGCTTGCAATGGACAAGATCACCAATAGTGACCTTGGAGCCAATGTTCACTTGGAGCTACTATAAGAATTGATTCATAAGATGAATGAAAGAAAATATGGGATTATTAGGCAACGAGAAAAACCATTCTAATGCGGTCTCTTTAAGGAATCGCGGGAACAATTTTGCTAGAAAATGATCCTTATGTAAAAATTCACTACTTAAAGTGATAAATGATTTTTCATGTGTTTTTGGATCTCCCTTACCATTGTACTTATCAAAATTTTGACATCTCAATCCCTTGGGGCATGGGAGAGTTTAATATGTTCAAAGCGAGAGGGCTATGCTGATAGTACAAAGTAAGGGTGGATCATGTGGCAACGTTTGTTAGGTTGGAAAGTTGAGATTGTATCTAATCCATATTTTGTAAGAGGGTGTTCAGGATGGGATCAAATGGTGAGGGAGGAAAATTAGCCATTGCGGAAGAAACTTGCACTATAGGAGTTTTAAGTGTAGAGCTATGTGGAGGAGGGATGTTATAACCCAAAGAACTGTGAGACACATTAACTCTGAGATTAGTGGAAGGAACAAATATAATACTTTGTTATTAATAGAAGAAATAGGTGGTATTGTAGATTGGCATATACCATATGCATGGACACCTTAGGCATCACAAGATTCAACTGGGTGCTAATGATATTTGATTGAGAATCATGAGGCTAACTCAAGAATGACGTGTATGAAGGTACATGGGTCTTGACTATGTTGGTTAGTGCATGAAGCAACTCAAGGCCCTTATGATATGAGATGAGAAAGTTTCTCAAATTATCGACAATAGGGGCAATTTGAGTATATAGGTCATCACAATTTAGGAAATATTCAAAGTGTTTAAGGTTCTCCTCCAAAGATTTAAATTGATCAAAGGGGACCCTAAGAGCAGTTTCATAATCTACAAAAGATGGAGACCCTAGAGGAGAATTTGGTTCAAAGCTCAAAGGAGAAGAGTTATCGAAGACCGGCTAGGAGCCAAAAGGATCGAGACTTCCATAAAAAATTGGACCAAGTCTAGTAGTACTATACTGGTTTGGAGGTATGGTAGCTCTCAAACTTCTTCTAACTACGTATCCAAAGGTTGTGGAATGGTTCATGAAGCTCATAAAGAAGTATTCGCAATACACAACCTTATAAAATATAGAAAATGAGAGAAGAAAATGTGAGAGAGGATAGAAATATTTTAAATGATGCTTGAAAATATTCTACAAGAAGGTGAGTTCATGTTAGGTTCATCAAAATGTAGAGGAGGGAATTTTCTACCCTTAAGATAATGAGATCTCAAGGAGAAAATTATCTCTCAACTACCTCAATTGACACGACTCAAGTGAACTAGAAATGGATGAATGTGAGATTTAATAGATTACAAAAATTATCTAGACCTTTTCAGACATCAGAGACCAAAAGTGTAGGGTACAAAGGTCTTCAGGATGTTCGATAATCTCTCTATCTAGGACAGGCGTGTAGCTATCAGACGATAGTGTTCCGCACTAGTGTCTTGTACGAACAAAATAGAAGTCAATATAGGAAGACACAAAATACTTTGCACAAATTTCTAGGTGTGAAAGGGGTGCAATTTATGCAAGTGTACAATGAATATAAAGTGATAGAAATAAAGATGTTGAGTGAAAATTAGATGAAAATGATAAGAAGAGGATTAAAGTATCACCAGAAATGTTTGACAAAGTCCATGATTTCTCGAAGTAGTTCTTCCACCTACGCCTGCAAACACAGGGCCAAAGGGAAAGGTTTGGGTGGCTATATAGGAGTTTTCCTTAGTCAAACCATTGTATTAGTGTTTCCACCTCGATGGAAAACCTTAGATGAGATAACTGAAATAGATATTTAAATGGAAAGAAAAGGGGGGGGGAGATAAAGCCCTAATTCCCCTTTGATGTAAAGGAGGATTTATGATTTAAAGTCCCTCTTCTCTAAGCATTTCATTAAGAATGCAAACCAACAAGGCCAAGAGATTGACTTACCTCAAAGATGAGTCAATCAGGACTAGGTTGGTGATTCTTTAATGACATAAAATGACTAGGAATGATTTAAACTAATGCAATTAAATGAACTACTAAGATGTGAAATTCAAATTTCCAAATGTACATAAATTAAAACAACAATTCGTAGGTAGATTTAAGAAGGGTATGATAGCATGTACCTATCACCAAAAGATGTTTCTGAGTAGTGCAGGAGGGTTGGTTCACCCCTGGGTGAATGGGCCCTTGATAGGGCTTCTAAAAACACTTTTTAGTATAGTACTTTGATGATGGATCTGAGATGTTGATTTCCAGTTGCAAACTTTTCATAATGTCAAAAATAAATTTTGCAACTTAGTTTTTGTGTCTTGGCAACAATGATGAAAAAAAATGCAATAATGCAAAAATTGATCTTCAAGATCTTCTTCAATTCTTTTTCAACCTGTAGTATGCACATACATAAAGAGGGAAAATGTTTATTTGTTTGTATAGGGGTTTTCCTTGTTCAAACCCCAATTTGGTAATCAAACCTTGATAAAAAGATAACAAAAGGGAAAGAAATGATGAATAAACACTTGTTGCAACTCACCAACCTTCAATGGATTCCTTAAAGGACTGAATTCATGCACATCTCTTCAAAGAAATTGGATCTTTCTTACTTATTTTCTTGAATGCTTGGATGCTTGAGGATCTGCAATGCACGTTAGCCTTCACAAGATAACATGAACACACATAAACTTGAACATGATGTTAGGATCTTGATTGTTGCTACAAATGACTGATAATGATGCTCTTGAATGCTCTTGACACTAATATTTTATCTTGAAATTTTCCTTATTGCTAGATCTTAAGTGTTATATTTTAAATGATAAAAAGACTGTATTTATAGGTGTTTATCTAATTTCCTGAAAATTAGATTCCAAAAGCTGAAACTTTCAATTTGAATTTTAAATGTTAAATTTCCTCCAAAAACATATTTTAAAATGGGTCCTAACACATAAAGGGGACCCATTCACCCCTGGGTGAATGGGTCTTGGCCTAAATTTCTAGGACACTCATAATCCATGGCAATTAAAATATTAAATGCATTTATTTGATGTTGGTTCTCCTTTCAGAAAATGGTAAAAATAAGGCTCTGAGATGCATAATTTGGTACATTAAAAGCTTAAGTCCAATATATTAAGGCACCCAAACATAGTGTGAAATTGTAAAGGTATATAATTTTCTACACTACGTTTTGCCCCCACTTTAGTGAGAGTATGAACTTATGCTTAGACTCACACTAAAGTAGAGAAATATATATCAAGATAGGTCCAAATGCACAAATGGTAAGATGAAAAAGGATCTAGGAGGACAGCAAGACCCCAAGATCTATGATCTCATGGAAAATACAATAAAGGCATAAAAGAACACACACATGTGTATAGCAGCAACACAAGGTACACCAACATCCAATGTCAAAGTTAATGCAAAAAGAAAAGGAATGGATCAAGCCTAAGCTATTTGTCCATAAAAATATACTCACAAGGGCTAGTGTAGCCTGATATTATACACTAGGTGAGCCCCAAAGACAAAAAGATGAGAAACACACACTTAAGTCATCACAAGGTATGTACCCCATAAAAAGGTGGCAGATGGGAAAAGTCATCACAAGGTGTGTACCCATACGACAACCATACCAAAATTTATACTCCCTGATAGCTTTGATAAGGTTCCACAAACGATCAAGATGTTAGCCAATGCCACACTAAGTTCAAATCTCGTGAAAAAAGTGAAGAAAAAATGCCAAGTTTGCCTCAGGGGGTGTAAATAAAATTCACCTCAGGGGGTGCAAACAAAATTCACCTCAAGAGGTGCAAATAAATTTCACCTCAGGGGGTGGAAACAAAAGGTAACAATAATCAAAGGGGTATTATTTACTTCATGAAAGGTCACACCTTATGGAACAACACACTTGAAATGACCACCAAGAGAGGACTAATCAAGGAATTAAAAGATTCACATTTTATGGAATGCAAGCCAAAACATTACCACCATGAGGAATATTTTATGCCAAGAAAAGATCATGCTCTTATGGGACATCGAGTCTAATATCACCACAAAAGAAAACACATCACATGAATTAAGAATACCACACTTTAATTGATAAGGACACACTTCCTAGGAGATGTATAATATCATCATTAAGAAGAGACCATGCAAACCATAAACAAGGGACCATATATGCCCCCCCTTAAAATTTTAGTGTACTTGTTACACTAATGTTTTAAGAAGGTAGATATGGATCTCAATAAGAAATACACCTAGGACAAGCTACCTAACCCTTTCTCCCCAAGTGTAGGACAAATATGAGCGAAAATAAATTATGATATGATACTCCTTGCAACATAAAAGATAACTATGCATAATGTTCAATATATGTGGTAGTGAGCATGTTATAATTCTACAACTATCACATGGCAAGGAGTAAAGTAAACACTTGTTAGTCTATTATATAATCAAATTGACTTTCAAGAGGATAAAATTATTTCGGTACCATCTTTAAAGCATCACATTCATCGATAAGATTCCCAAGTGTTCTATGATATGCACAATAAGACATGTTTGTACTTTTTCCTTTCTCGTTTTCTTAGATAGGTGGTAGTGTAATCAATCTTAGGATGAAAATTTGATCTAGATTCCATTCAATCTTAGATATAGTGTGTAAAAATGGTAGCTTCTTAAGTTTATAGGGCTTGGGTTTCTTACTTGATTGAAAAACTATTTGATGTGAAGGTGGAGGATCTTGATATCCTAATCCCTTAGTTTCCTTAGATGATATTTTTTCCAAGAGAGAATGTACTTCATGCTCATTATGAATGTGACATCCTTGCTTTTTCAAAATTATAAAGCCTTGGCCATAAGTTTGTTCCAAATCAATAGGTGTATTGGTAACTTTGTCCATGTAGGATAAGAGAGTCTCAGATGGCATAGATTCCTTGTGTTTACTATTAATGTGTGCTTCCATGCTCTTTGATTAAGATACACCTTGTGATTCAATTTTTGGATGTAAAAGGTTGAACATGTCAAGTGGTGGAATTATGGGAGGTGTTGGTCATTGACATGGGTTATTAGGCCATTGCATTGATGGGAAAAAGGATGCATTTTGTTCAAAGTTATGCAAGGAACTTTGTATGAATTCATGCATTCTATCTTCATCTTCACCCTATCTATCTATTTCACGAGGACATTCATTGGGAGGTGAAGGATCATGAATGGTCTCAATTGCATTAGGATAATCACCAAAAATGCAACTTGAGACATCAACCAAAGATTTCAAGGACATCCACACTTTACCAAAACACATATCCATGATGAAATTTTACCAATTCTATGCAAAATGCAAATATCCAATGCTATTTGAATAACTTGGAATGCAACTTTCATATCTGAAATATGATAATTGATTGATTTAAGATGAAAATATTTGAAAATGATGACCTTTTTAATGCAAATTTTGATTATAAACAATGCACTTTCTTTTTCTAAATAAACTAGATGTACAAATGCTTTAGAATATGCAATTTTTGAAAAAAAACATAGATATGCAAGTACAGGGAATCTGAGCAAATAGAAACAGAAATATATGCAAAATTTTGCATAAGCACCTATACAAGGACACGGTCACCCAGGGGTGAATGAGTCTTTGTACAAGGGCATGAAAAATTAAAATCTAAATGTTTGAATTAATGTTTATGATTACTGTTTCTAGTTGCAAAGTGGTTTTACAGTGACTTTTTTTTTTTTTCAGATTTTTCTGATGAAATGCAAGTGAAAGTGTATGACAATGTATAAACAAAAGTAATAATTTATATTACAGTTTTCAATCAAATTTTAATCTAAATGACTGAAAAAACACTAATGCAAACTATAATTCAAAATGTATGCAATATTTTTTGGAGTTTTATGAGTTTTTAATGATGCAAACATGCAAGATCTAACCCTAAATGAAGAATGAAAAACACGATGATGGAAAATATAGATCTAGTGTTTAAAAGGCTTCGAAATCAGAGAGTAATGATCTAAGAACGTTGAGTTCACCAAATTAAAATGGAAAGAAAGGGGGGGATAAATCCCTATTTCCCCTTTGATGTAAATGAGGATTTATGGTTTAAATTCCCTCTTCTCCAAGCATTTCATTAAGAATTCAAAAAACAAGGCCAAGAGATTGAATTTCAACCTCAAAGGTGAGTCAATCAAGCCTAGGTTGGTAATTCTTTAATGCTAGAAAATGACTTGGAATGATTTAAACTAATGCAATTAAATGAACTATATGACCTAAGAGGCGAATTGCAGAATCTCAAATGTACAGAAACTAAAATAATAATTTTTAGGTAGATCTGAGAAGGGTCTAATAGCATGGACCTATCACCAAAAGATGTTTTTGAGTAGTGCAGGAGGGTTGGTTTGCCCCTGGTCGAATGGGTCCTTGATAGGGCTTCTAAAAAACACTTTTTACAGTCCTCTGATGCTGGATCTGAGATGTTGATTTCTAGTTGCAAACTTGTTGGAATGTCAGAAATAAATTTTGTAACTTAGTTTCCCATGTCTTAGCAAGAATGATGACAACAAATGCAACAATGCAAAAATTTCTCTTCAAAATCTTCTTCAATTTTTCTTCAACCTGTAATCTACACATGTACACAAAGAGGGAAATTTTTTTTGTTCTGTTTGTATGGGGGTTTCCCTTAGTCAAACCTCAGTTTGGTAATTAAACCTTGATAAAAAGATAATAAAAGGGAAGGAAATGATGAATGAAAACTTGTTGTAACTCGCCACCCTTCAATGGCTTCCTTGAAGGACTGAAGTCATGCACATATCTTCAAAGGAATTAGATATTTCTTTCCTCAATGCTTGTATGCTCGAGGATCTATAATAAATGTTAGCCTTCACAAGACAACGTGAACACACATAAAATTGAACGTGATGTTAGGATCTTGATTTCTGCTGCAAATGACCGATAATGCTACTCTCGAATTCTCTTGACAATAATATTTTATCTTAAAATTTTCCTTCTTGCTAGATCTTAAGTGTTAGATTCAAATGATAAAAAGACTATGTATTTATAGGTGTTTATGTAATTTACTGCAAATTATATTCTAAAAGCCTACAATTTCAATTTGAATTTTGAATGTTTTGATTAGAGGTAAAATATGGGTTTTGAAGGGGCTCGAAACCCTTTACAAAAAGGAACAACTGAAGCAAAAAGGGAACAACATTAAACAACCATCAACCCAAAGTCAACAAACCACTAGCCAAAAACAACCAAAAACTGGCAGACACCATTACATATTGTTCAGAATTTCAACAGCTTCCATCTCACTAGCAGCAAGCTTTTGTCCCTTAACCCCAGTATCAGAAACCTCAATACCTGAGGCCCCAACCTAATTTTTCAATCTATTTCTAGTCCTAACCCCAGGCCCACCAGTTTTTACCTCATAGCTCAAAACAAAACCTTTAGCAGCACCCTTAACAACAACATCCTCCACCATCAGCTTACCCTCAACAACCATAACATCAGCAGACAAAATTTCCTTTCTCTTTTTAGGGGAGAAAGCCATCACAGAGTCCAACATAGTCAATACTTTAGGGGCTTCTCCACTCTTCATAACCACATTCCAAATTTTATTAATTTTCTCCTCAAGGGATAACATTCTTCCCTCCATACTCTGTTTCAGATTAATGGTTCCCTCTGCCATAGTATTAGCAACAGTACTGAGACTAGCCATTAAATTATCAATTTGGATTTGAATCAAAGGGTCCTCAACCTTATAAGAAATACTTCTAATACGAATATTGGTCCTATTGATCTCATGAAAGAACCATTTAAACAGTTTAAAAAGCACATTGACACTGTCACAGGCTGATCCCAACACATCAGAAAGATCCTCCCTATCAAAATTTTCAATGTGATTTCCCACAACAACGTCCTCTTCAAAAGAACTCTCATGAACCTTATCATCAGAAGTGTCCTTACCTTTACCAGCAGGGACAAGAGACTTCATCCTATGAATGGAATTGGCAATTTGCTTCACATGAACCTTCCTCTTCTGAATCCTATCCGCATCCGCTTTATTAGTTCCCAAAGCCTGTTCACCACCCATATCTCTAACCTTTTCCTGCTTTGAAAACCCTATGATAGCACTTAGAACATCCTCACCATGGAAGCCACCTTCCAGAGAGAGAGGGACATCCTTCTCCATGTATTGACCAGGTTTCAAAACCCTTCTCTTCTGACTTCCCTCCTCAGGTTCTTGCACATGTCTAGACACAGGGGGAGGAGAAGAAGCTTCCCCATAAAGAACATTTTTATCTCTGCCCCCCTTAGAAGGAACAATCGCCTCCACATCATCACTGCAAGTCATATAACCCGTTTCCTCATCCATTTTCCTTTTCCCATATTTACCCAGGTGAACAGGGGATATGGGGCCCTCCTCCAAAGAGGCATACAAATCTGGGACATAGTCAACATCATCATCCCTATCCAACTTAGATTCTTTATTTAAAATAAGCCTCCTCTTCCTCAGTTTCTTAGAAGTCCTTTCCTCACCCGAATCAGTTTCATAACCCTCCCTAGCTTTAGCAAAAATATCCTTCGGAGAAACAAGAGTTCTATGGACATCATGAGCTTTCACATGTTCATAAATCAAAAGAATCAACCCCGAATGTAGGACAGGGTTTTTGGGATTCTTCCTATGCTCTTTAATCCCACAGTCCATCGACACCAACAAATAATAGGGAAATGACACCCATTTCTTGTGCCTAAAATGGTTAAGCAACATAAAATGATAATTGTTAATGGTTGTGTATCTTCCTTCCAAGGTTACATACCTCATGATTTCTTCGACAACATCCCGCCAAAGAGCTTTTAGGGAACTCCTCAGATACCCACCACTCTTCGTAGGCTTCAAATAATCAATCTCATTCTTCTTAAAGAAAAGGGACATCGCGGCCTGCAATTCTTTCTTATCCCTATACACTTTCATACCCTTAATTGCTAGGCCAATAATCTGGGCTATGAATTCCTCATCCACCATAATTTCCCTACCACCCAAGTCTAGGGTTCTCCCTTTCCACCCTTTCTCCATCGATTCAGTAACCTGAGGATTATTGCCATGTAGTTTCTCCATGAAAGGAGTTAGACCACCCTTTTCTAAAATCTCCCACACCTCCTTTCTTAGCTTAGCAGTATCACAAGATTTGGGCTTGACATGATTTTTGTCCCCACCCATGACGATAGAAAATAGAGACCAAGCACTCAACAAGAAACTCAGGAGGAAGCAATAGACACCACCTAGAACCGAATTATCCAACAGAAGACTTTGGAAGCTTATGCGACTAACACCCACAATCCATGCGAAGGAAGCCATAGGACATACATACCATAATGAATCTGAACTTCACGCCATATGACAACCTTTCCTCAAAATCATAACCATAACATCCTTACTAATGACATTCAACCACGTGAGCAAGGATGTGCACACCTTGATGAATAAATTAACTTTCATTTATAACAATAGTTGTGGCCTCATAAGGCATGGGGTCATTTAAATCCTAGACCTTACTATCTCTAACACCAAAGTTAGCGAAGAAATCAGCTAACTTATATTTCCCTCTCTTAGAATATGGGAAATATAAACATTATCAAAGGATTAAATAATTTCAATGGATTCCTTGATCAAGGCCTCAATTGTCCAAGACGAGGGAGATATATTCTTCAAATTATTAATAATCTTCAGAGAATCACCCTCCAACCAAATCTTCCTGTACCCTCTTCTCTGAGCCAAAACAAGACTATGATAAGCAGTCACCGCCTTCGCAAAGTGGTTTGTCTGGGTTCCCAAAGGGAGTGCCACAGCAGAGATGAGCCTACCATTAGAATTTCTAATCACTCCCCCACATCCAGCAGCTCCTAGATTACCTTTAGCAACACCATCAAAGTTGATCTTAACCCAACCATCTGATGGCGCCTTCCAAGCAACACCATCTCTTGAAGATTTCCCTTTAGAGACCGGGAGAGATATATCACAAGGCAACTTCCACTTTTGAGCAATTGAAATATCATAGGAGCAGAGATTAATCTTTTGGCCAATCATGGAAGGAGATCCCAGAAAGAAAATTTTCCTTTAAACCAGTACAAATCTTATGGGCCGTAGATAAAGCAGGAAGAGCAGAGTTCCTGAAAATTCTATTGTTACGCTCCAACCACACCCCCCAAATCAAATAAGGTAGAGAGAGAGACCACAAAATCTGCAAGTTCGGATTGGATGAAGGGCACACCCATTGGAACCATAAGTCTTTAACAGAGCCAGGGAACACCCAACTAAGATTCCAAAGCGAAAGCACATGATTCCAGATCACACCAACATATCTACACCCAAACAACAAATGACAAGTATTTTTCACTTCCTCTTCACAAAGAAAGCATCTATTGGGCATAACATAAGCTCTTTTTATCAGATTATCAGTAGTAAGAATTTTATTCTAACAGAAGAGCCAAAATAAAATATTGATCTTAGGAATCAGTCTAGAGGACCAAACAGAAGCCCAAAAGGGAGGCGGAACCATAAAGGAATCATTAAGAGAAAAAGCCAAAGCAACAAAAAAGTTACCCTCAGAAGATGGCTTCCAAACAAACCTATCAAGAGAAGGACTAATTGGAATGTGAACTCTTGATATAGCCTTATAAATAATTTCAAGACCAGGGTCCAACTCATACAATTTCCTCCAACAACCTCCATTAATATAATTAGCAACAAATCTGCCAACCAGATGCAAACCAAGGTCCATAAAGGGATGAACCCAAGGCCGATCCTTTAGAGGTCCGTTACCAATCCAATTATCATCCCAGAATAAAATACTCCTCCCATTCCCCAACTGCCAGGAGAGACCCTTAGCAACAAGCCTACAAGCCTTCAACATAGAATTCCACAACACAAAACCATTCAGAGGATTAAAATCTTGAGAAACCACATCTTTGATCCCATTAGCACCATGTAAGTATTTACTCTAAGTGATTTTCGTCCACTCACTTTTGGCTAACAAGAGATTCCACAGTTGTTTCCCCAAGAGGGCAATGTTAAACGGTATGATTTTGCGAATACCCAACCCCCCAAGCCTTTTTCGGCTGATAGACATCATCCCAAGCAACCAAATGAGTTATTTTTTTATCTTCAACCCCTGTCCATAAGAAGTTTTTCTGAATTCCTTCCAAAATATCCACAAATTTCCTCGGCATATGAAACAAACTAAGAGCATAAAATGGAATATTTTGAAAGGTAGATTTAATCAGCTGAACTTTACCCGCTTGGCTCAATAAGGCCCCCTTCCACCCAACCAACTTGGAATTAAATTTATTGATCAATCCCCTCCACAAAGAATCAAGGGCCTTAGAACATAAGGGGAGTCCCAGGTAAGAAGCAGGCAGTTCACCAATTTGACACTGTAGGATTCTAGCAATCCTAATCTGTCTTTGAATCAGAGTGTTGAAGAAGAAAATAACAATCTTCAGTAAGCTAACTTTCTGCCTAGACGCAACCTCATATATATATAAAATCCATTTAATAGCCTTAGCTTCCTTAATAGACGCTTGCCCAAGCAAAAGAGAATCATCCACAAATTGTTGATGAGAGCACACAAGATTAGCAGAAGAGGGGGCTAACCCAGATATAAGACCAGAATTAACAAATCTTTGGATAAGACAACCCAAAGACTCCACCATTATGATAAAAAGGAAAGGAGAAATAGGGTCCCCTTTCCTCAGACCCCTAGAGCAATCAAAGAGAGGAGAAGGAGACCCATTGATGAGCATAGAGAACCGAGGGGTCGAAATAAGTTGAAACACCAAAGCCACCAACTTCTCCCCAAAACCAAAGGAGAGAAGGATCTTAGACAAAAAAACCCCAATCCACCCTATCATAAGCTTTGAGTAAGTCAAGTTTAAGGATAAAACCAACCTACTTATTAACAGAAAGAGAATGAATATTCTCATGCACAAAGAGAATGGAATCCAAAATTTGCCTACCAGCCACAAAACTGTTTTGTTGAGGGGATATGATAAGTGGAAAAATCTTTTGCAACCTCAACGCCAAAACCTTAGAAAGAATCTTATAGATAGATTTGCACAAACTGATAGGACAAAATTCCTCAAAAGAAGCAGCCCCAAGCTTTTTGGGAATCAAAACAATAAAAGAGGAGTTCATTTTAAAAGGGAACTCGATCTAAAAAAATCCTTAGTAGCCGCAACCACATCTTTTGCAATAATTTCCCAGAAGGACTGAAAAAAGAACATAGGGAAGCCATCAGGGCCTGAGGCCTTATTGCCTTCAAAGGAGAACACAACACCCCAAACTTCCTCCACCGAAGGAATACAAACTAACTGCCTATTGGTTTCACCATCCACCATCTGGGGTATATCCCTTAGAATATCCTCTTGATAAGCCACATCAAGCACACCCTCCACAGAAAGTAGCTGAGAGAAGTAAGAAGCCGCAGAATTCTGGAGATCAACATCCTTTTTCCAGAGCTTGATTATTATAGTTAATCAAGTTAATTTGGTTCAAAGCTCTATGTTTCAGTGTAGAAAAATGAAAAAACTTAGGGTTTCTATCACCACTCTTTAGCTACATAATCCTCGAACGCTGCTTCCAAAATTCATCCTCCTTCGCAATAATATTATGCAATTTGGAAAGAAATTTTTTTTCCTTCATAATCAAATCCTGATTATACCTAGATGATTGAATAACTTGCTGAACTGTGTGAATCTCCTTAGACACCCCATCTTTCTCCTGAAAAATATGACCAAAGGAAGTACGATTCCATTTTCGAACATTAAGCTTAACATTAGCCAACTTTTTCACAACTCTATACATAGCTAATCCACCCACATCGATACTCCACCAATCCTTAACCAAACTACCCAAATCTGGATGGCAAGTCCACATTTTCTCAAACCGAAAAGGAAAATTCTTCTTACCACCCAACAAATCCACAGATAGAGCCAAATGAAAGTGATCCGAACCCAATTTGGTCAATGTTGAAAGAGAGCAAGAATAGTGGACTAACCACTCAGGGTTTAAAAGGGCACGATCCAGCTTGACTTGGATAAGGGCATCACCCACACGCCTATTCGACTAGGTAAAGGAAGCCCCTTTCAGATCAAGATCAAGAAGAGCCGAATTATTTATGAATTGCATAAGGTCAAATCTACTATCATCCACATTTTGTGATCCACCCATCTTATCATCATCATGTAGAGGAGTATTAAAGTCACCAATAACCATCTAGTTATCAATATTATGACAAAATTTAAAAGAGGCAAGATTCACCCAAAGCCTTTTTCTAGCACTTTTACAATTAGGAGCATAAATATTAGACAGAGTCTAAGAAAACTTATCATGAAGGTGGAAGAAAGAAGTAGCCACATGATTACTGTCATTGAAAACCTCCACACCTCTAATAACTTGAAGATTCCAAAAAGTAACAATCCCACTAGAGGCACTCGTCGCCTCAGAGCAATGTATACCACAATCTTTGAAAAGCTTCAATTTCAATCTAGAAAGTTTATCCATACCCATTTTTTTTCTTGAATTAAAACAATATCAGGACGATGATCTCTTACCAGATTAACCAGGAGATCATGTTTATGAGGGTGATTTAGACCCCTCATATTCCAAGAAATAATCTTCATAAAAGTTTATGGGAAGTGATCTTAGAGCACATATCCAACAGAGTTCTTTGCGTACCATCAACAATCTCCATCTGACTCTCTTTATCCCTAGTGACATTAGCTGGGGGCCTACCTCTACCACGTGGCTCAGAACCACAATCTAATCTCTGCCTGTTCCTAGTCACGATGCTTGGCAAAGGAGAATGCTTCTTCCTATTGCGGCCACGTACCATAACAAAAGGTGGGTTATCCACATCCTCCAACTCCTCAGACTCCTTAACATCAGGTTTCATCTCTAACCCATCATATTTCAACACCACACTTTGAGGAATCCTTCCCCTAAGAGGAGAACGAGATTCAACCATCACAAAAGAAAGACTATGAGGAATCCCCCCCCATGGGGGGAACCGGATTCAAGAACCACAGAAGAATTATTTTCCTCCAATAGCACAAAACTATCCATATTGGGCGAAGGGGACAAGCAAACCTTTTCAACCTGAAGCTCCTGATTCACATCCCCCCGAGTTGGTTGAAAATCAGCCACCTTCTCTAACTCATTCAAAGATTTATCTTGGCTAACCTCCAAGGGAGGCACACCTCTTGACTCCATCTCTAGAGCATGAGGTATTATAGAGTCCACCTCCTGAGCTAGAGGTTTCTCTCTTTCTCTCCACTGTTTAGTCATTTGCTTAGGAACTTTGAGAGGAAATTTCTTGGCCCAATGGCCAACTTTTTTACAATGGAAGCAGGAAAAGGGGTTCGATTCAAATTCAACCATCTACTCCCACACTCCAAGTTTAGAGTTAATCTTCACCATGGAAGGAAAATCAGCAGATTGCTCCACATTCACACAAAATTTGGCATAAACCAGCCGCTTCCTTGACGCCATCATTTTGTTGATCAACAACAGACAACCAAACGTGCTAGCAATCCCCTTAAACACCTCCTCATCCTAGAATTCCAGTGGGAGGCCAGGTAGTCTAACCCAAACCGAAGCAGCAGAGAACGAACACGAGTTTGGATTAAAACCTATTTCCCATTTCTTTAGCATCGAGGATGACTTTCCAAGAAACCACAGGCCCCCCGTCAACGCCATCACCATATCATCTTCACAGGTAAAGGAAAAAGAGAAGAACCATTTGGCCATAGTAGCCACATCTATTTTTCCTTTAGGTTTCCAATGAGTCAAAGTAAACTTACGCACCAGCTCAATATGAGGCCGAGGACCAACAAATTTACCCAGTAGAACCATGTCCATATTAGTCATTCTTTTGTCAACAATGCAATTCGGGACAGTAACAAAGTACTCCCTAGTCTTTTTATTAGCAACAAAAGGCACCAGAGGTGAAGTACTTTTTCCTCTAGGCTTAGCCCCAAATAGATTTGACCAATCGATAGATGATCTCGACAAGAAAGCATTCCTAGCTTTATCAAGCCCAAGACCCTCCATAAAGGGAGTCCCATCACACACAACCAAGGACAGGGAATTCCATGACTTTTTTGAGCCATGTACCACATTTTCAGAGCCAGGCACCAGGGAATGCGTTAGGCACACATTCTTCAAAGCCACTTTTCCATCAGACAAAACATTAGCCACAAAAGGGGACCCACTCAGCTTACCTGTAGCAAGGGCCCCGCCTGACATCACCTTGTCATCAACACACCATCTGCTATTATCGCCTGAAGCAACATCCTGATCTCCTGCCTTTTCAGAATTTGAAAAATCGCCACCACCATCACCACCACCCGAAGAGCTCCCCATTCTTAAAATTGAAGAGCTATCTTGTTAGTTCTAGGAAAATCGTTCATCTCAGAAATGTTATTATATCTTGAATGTTAAATTGCCTCTGAAAGCATATTTTAATATGGGTCCTAGCACATAAAGGGGACCCATTCACCCTTGGGCGAATGGGTCCCGACCTAAATTTCTAGGACACTCATAATCTATGGTAATTAAAATATTAAATGTATTTATTTAATGTTGGTTCTCCTTTTGAAAAATGGTAAAAATAAGGCTTTGAAATACATAATTTGGTACATTAGAAGCTTAACTAAGTTAAATAAATTAAGGGACCCAAACATAATGTGAAATTATAAAGGTATACAATTTCCTAAACTACAGGCATAAAATGATAAAGAGAACAATATGCTAACAAATAAAGATAATATTATTGAATGAAAAGACTTGAATAGTTACCACTCCCAAGCATAGAAGCTAGGTAGCTAGCTGGTGTGATGAGGAAGAAACAAGAGTATCCAAGATGGCAGTGGATTCTTTGCAAAATGACCTTGTGTTTGCAACAATGGAGTTTACTCTGGAAGTTGTAGAAGAGTTTTTTGAAAGATATGCATAAAGAGAGAAGGAGAATGCTTTGAATGAGAGAAGTATTGTAGAATGGTGAAGAAGTGTTTTAGAATAATTTTCCAAAAGAACAAGGATGTATCAAGAATCAAATTAAGCCCCAAGAAAGGAGGTCTTTTTGGCTCAATTAGCTTGCTCGAGCGATTCTCGACGAGGTTGCAAGTTGGCAGAGGCATTGCACTTCCAAAATGTGGTAGGTGTAATGTCTCAATGACCAACTTAGTCATATATTTTTGTGGGATGCGAGCGTGGCTCATAGATGTCTTCACGATGTGCATTGGTCTATGAGAAAATCAAACTTAATAATTGAGGAATTGGGCATGCTAGATGGTGAGAGATGGTTTTGGGTTGAAGGGGAGCATACTTATCTTAATTTGTATAAAGAGGAAGGTATATACCATGTAATGTGAAATTGCATAGGATGCATTTTTAAGACATTACACTTTACAAATACCAAATTTTAAATAATCAAAAAATAGAAAAGAAGTGGATGAATTTCTACAAACCCTTGAGAATGGATTGAAAAATTAGAAATTGGGGGATTTCCAAAGCTACTGATATAAAGACTCCTCAAAATTTAGACTAATAAACCATAGAAGTTCAACATTCCCTAGGTATACATGAAAGCTCCAAAAATCTAGTGCAACCACCTATAAAAGAATAATTTTAAAAACAATCAACCTAGGAGAGCCTTGGATTTCAAGAACAAGTGGAAAAAATATCCTTGGGTGATGAGAAAGAGAAGAGATATCCTAGAGAAAAAATAACCAAGGGAAAGAAAGAAGTAGGCAATCCACACCTTCCCCTCTAGAGGAGTAAGTGATTAAAATTTGATCCAACTTCTAATATTGAGCAACATGAAAAACATGAAAACCTTACAAAAGAAACCCTAGGGGAAGCTTCAACTACATACCTATTGAAGGAGCATGACTCCACCTTTAGTGAACTTCCAACATAAGAAGATAACCTGATTTCAGAGGGTGCCATAATGGCTAAAGAAGAAATACAAGTATAATCCCTCTATAATGCACTCCAACCAAAGGAAAAAGTTCAATGACAACCTCACTGAAAGATGAAGAGTTAATCCTAAGGCACACTCAATTTGAATTATAGTTTTCTATGGTGGAACAAATTTTTTTTGAAAGAAAATAGAAGATTGAAAAATTAAAAAATAATGCTAGAGGAGAAAAATAAACAACAAAAATTGAAAAATAAAAATTCAAATAAATATTGATAGAGAAGGATGGATAAATTTTATATTTAAAAGAACAACTTGAGCAACCCCAAAAATATCTAATGCAAACCTTAAAAGGGAGAGACTTAAAACAATGCTTTTGAGAAAATAAAATGCCAAATTGTAGGAAGAAATTACAAGCTTGAAGAATAATTACAAAAAAATTGAAGATGCCAAAAATGAGACCTTCAAGATAGGTGAGTTGATACTAACATATAGGAATCCCTCTAGGGTATATAACATGTTTTTAAATGAATAATTACTAAGTTGGAAGCTCCTAAGGATTTCATGCAATATACCCCATGATCCTAATGATTAGGAATTTTTGGAAGCCTTTAAGAATGAAACTTTGGAGCAACAAAACCTCTTGTGTGGTATTTTTATACATAATCTATTGGCTGAAAGATATACAATTTTTTCATAAATCTCTTTGTGGGAGAAGTACATTTAAGGACCTTCATTTCTATAATGAGAAATTAGGTGGCATGGTAGTAGAGGACAAGAGAGTATCAAAAGGTAGAAGAAACTATTAGGTTTCTAATGAGATTAATTTATGAAACTACAAGCCTTCTAAGCCAATTTTCAATGGATATTAACATACCAAGTGATATGGTTGAAAAGTATACCCATAGTCTAAAGTTGTGTTATGAGGCTCTCACATGTATGATATCCCTAACTTTCCAAAAGTGACTTTTTCAACTTGTGAAGAAATGCATATTTAACCTTGACTACACAACTCTAGAAGAGGGTACCAATATCTCCTAGCAATATTTTGTGGTACTTTTAGAGGGCCAAAGAAATTATAGAATTGATGAATAAATATAAGGATAATTAGACGGGGATGAAATATAGACCTTTCCTCATTTTCCATTTGGTCACCCCATTGAATGTTAATGGTGCACAATGTGATTGGGAATTTGACAAATGGAAGGAAAAGGCAGAAATGATCCTTAAGAGATAGATTAGTCAACACACTTGGACATGATATCAATAAATTATTTGAAGAATAATGCAACAAAAGAGAAGCAAATCAACATACAAAGAATGAAGTAGGAGGACCTGGTTAATCATAGGTCCGGGGGAGTGATGAAGTATACAAATTTACCCCATATTAGGATCAAATTACCCCTTTTAAACCATCCAAAACCTTCAATACACTATTATTATTAAATTAATAAAATTATATAATAAATCAATTGAAATCTTAAATTTATGTATATATTTTTTCTTTTTGTGTTAATGAAGATTTTAAAGTTGTTAATGAAGATTTTAAAGTTGATGACTATGGGTCAAAATATGTGTTTCTACAAAAGAAAGAAATTTTAAGAAAGACATAAGTTCTAGAGTACCACATTTGTAGAGATCTAAAACTCCTGAAGCAATGTGATTGGGAATTTGACAAATGGAAGGAAAAGGTAGAAATGATCCTTAAGAGATAGATTAGTCAACACACTTGGACATGATATCAATTATAAATTATTTGAAGAATAATGCAACAAAAGAGAAGCAAATCAACATACAAAGAATGAAGTAGGAGGACCTGGTTAATCACAGGTCCGGGGGAGTGATGAAGTATACAAATTTACCCCATATTAGGATCAAATTACCCCTTTTAAACCATCCAAAACCTTCAATACACTATTATTATTAAATTAATAAAATTATATAATAAATCAATTGAAATCTTAAATTTATGTATATATTTTTTCTTTTTGTGTTAATGAAGATTTTAAAGTTGATGACTATGGGTCAAAATATGTGTTTCTATAAAAGAAAGAAATTTTAAGAAAGACATAAGTTCTAGAGTACCACATTTGTAGAGATCTAAAACTCCTAAAGCATCTTTGGAATTGTTGTGGGCTAGGTGTATGCGAGAGGAGTTTTGGAGACAAATGTCTCTTGTTTTTCCTGAAGTTGTGAACTTCCATAAGACTACTAGTTCTTTGAAAACTAAGAAAAATAGAAGACTTGTTTTATAATAGTTTTATTAAGAAGTTAAATTATTTTCATTTAATTCAACTAAAAATTTAATTATAAATCTAAGTACAACAAAATCTTAATGACATCAATACATATCACCATCATGCTATAATATATGAATTAGGTCGTATTTTATATATCTTTCTTATTATTCAACAAAAATATCTTGATACTTGACATTTGATTCATGAAGTAATTCAAAGTATCTTTCAATTGAAAATCTCAAATTTCTATTTTAAGAATTATTATTGCATTCTACTAATTACTTTTTGAAATAGAAGAATTAAAAGGTCTCTATTGAGTTGGCCACTCAACTAAGGGATTGAAGCTCATGGTAGAGATACTTAGTTTAGTTTTACATCAAATTTATGTTTGAATAATCATGTTTATACTATCTATAGCTTGCAAGTTAATGTGTTTAATGTTATATGTGTTATCTATGTTATCTGTATTATCTTTATAATCTATTATGATCTTCTACAAAAATGCATTTATGTGAAAAAGAAACCATGTATTTCATAGCTACACAGTTTAGATTATTATTACATTCTTCATTCCATGTGTTAAAATATTTCCTTAAAAAAATAAAATTATATTGATCGAGTTTGAATCATTTTTAGCTTTACATTCAGTGGAAAAGTAAGAAAAAGAACAAAATAGTTCAGATTTCATTGTCAACAAATTAATAGTTAAGGAAATTTCATTATGTTACAATACAGTTTCAATTAACTTTCATTAAATTATTTTTTAAATTTTTTTGTAGATTAAATTTCATATGCTTTCATAAAATAGATATTTTAAATGCATTCTAGTTAGAATTTCTTTTCACCATAAGCATTCCCTCTTGTGATAAAATTTAGAATGAATTAGGATATCTAAAATCCTTTTACAAACAACCTTAGAAACCACCTTGGTTGATATGATAATTAATCAATCAAAGTGTGAGACTTGATGATAGCTATTCAATCATTATGTGAGGGTTCTCAATTCTTTAGGTCTATCAAATTCCATATAAAAAATTGCCTTATAATCTCAAATGATGTAAATGTGTAAATTATTTTTTTAGCACCAACTAATTCTAGGACTAGCTATTTCCAACATCCTATTTTGAGAGAGGATGAGGACCTATTTTTAAGTTCCTTTAATTAGTCAAATTATTTTAATAAATTCCTAGAATTTATTTGATTTAAAGATTATTTCTTTCTAGCTTTTGAGCAACTTTTTGATGGTTGGTTTGTCACACTAACCAACTCAGTTAAAACATGTAAGTGCAGTTCACCTATCCTTAAAGGAAAATAAATTTCTCCAAGGTCTATATCACTAGGTCATGATCATACACGATAACTTAGTAACCATTGTAACTTTATTCCAATTCATAAATAAAAGAGTTTCTTATTGCATAAGAGAATCAATTATTTTTAGATTTAACATTCATGATTTAGTTGATTAAAAGTGCACTATTGCATATAAATCACTTTCACATTGTAAAAATAGCAATGAATTAACATTTGTAATCATAAAAAGTATAACTCTAAACTCCCAGATCCACAACACCAGAAACTTCACTATGGAGAAATGTGGAACAATCTCATTTCTCCTAGTTACCCTGTTTTACTAGACAAACATACTATCAAACACCTCTTCTACTGTAGTATGATCTAGAACCTAAAAATATAGATATGACACCTATGAACACCTCAGATCATCAAGTCCAAACTGTATGAGCATATCTTCAACCATGAAGAAATGTTGATAAAAAAATTGAACACCACTCTGTCACACTAAACTTTCTTTTATTCATAATTTCTCAAAACCAATTAAAAACCAAGCATCACAAACACCAACTCAACATCTACAACACCTTCTCATCATCTCAACCATAGAAGAGGTTGATATCCACAAGCACTTACACATCATTGTTACATTAGAGGTTGACACCAGTGACAATACTAATGACAACATAATGCAACCAACACACTTGAACACACTTGCTTCCTTAGGGATTGAAATCAATGCAACAACGCTTTGTTGACATCAATGACAACACAAGTTTCCAACAAAGATAGATATAGATGGAGAGATGGAAGAAGAAATATGGAGAGATATAGATAGAGAGGCAAGAAGATATAGATATAGAGGTCTAGGAAGAGGGAAAGGGGAGATAGGGAAAGAGATGGATGGATAGAGAGAGGGATACAAGTCTAGAGATAAAAGGGGTAGAAAGGAAGATAGAGGTAGAGATGAATAAATAGAGAGATAGAGGGTGAGGCAAAGGGAGATATATATATATATATAGATGGTGAGATAGAGTGATAATGAGATAAATATAAGGAGATATAGAGAGAGGGGAAGAGAAAGAGAGGGAGAGAGAGATAGAGAGATATAAAAGTAGAGACAAAGAGAGGGAGAGAGAAATAGGGGAGAGGGGAGGGAGAGATAGAGATAGATATATATGGGAAGAGAAAGGGATCTAGAGATAGAGATAAAGAGATAGATAGGGGGATAGGGATGGAATGAGAGAGGGAGAGATGGAAAGAGAAATAGATACATGAGAGTGAAGTAGAGAGATATAGAAAGAGGGAGTGATAGGGAGAAGAGAGAGAATAAGAGAAAGGGATAGAAAGAGTGAGAGATGGGAAGATAGAGATAGAGGGGGAAAGAGTAAGAGATAAAGGAGATGATAGATACAACTAATAGAGAGGGAGAGAGATAGAGAGGGAGAAACAAGGAGTGTGCAAGTAACATATATATGTATATGTATATATATATATGTTACTTGCACACTCCTTGTTTCTCCCTCTGCATACACATATATATACATATATATGTATATGTATATATATAC
>VDFB02089903.1:123566-197247 GCA_007258455.2 Sequoia sempervirens
GTGGAGAGCTAGTTATGAAATTTACCCCATTCACACTAACATCCCTCTAAGTGTAACTTAGGGGGAAGAAACAAGAAAAATAATCAAAGATGGGCCTTGGAAATAAGGCCTAATGAGGTACCTATGTATAAAATATCTCCTCAAACAAAAAAGGAGAAATCATAGTGAGAAAAAACTCCCCCCATGAGAGGATGAAGCAAGAAGGGCTAAGTGACCCCTTTAAGAAATCTTTAGATACCCCAAAATATCCCAAATATGGGTGTAATTTCTCTTAGTGAAGGGTTTGGTGAAAATATCTACAACCTTCTTTGTTGTAAGATAATAAAGAAAATAAATTATTACCTCCACCTAAATCAGCTTCCTAGGAAAATGCATGTGGATCTTGATGTGTTTGATCAACTGATGATGGAGCAAGTTCTTCAAGATCTAAATGGTGCTCTAGAAGTTTTTATAGTAGATGACTAATGGTTTTTGAAAAGTAATTCCAAGTTTAATGAGGATATTTTGAAGCCAAATGACCTTAGTGGTAGCATTAATATCCCTTTGATACTTAGTTTCAGTTAAGAAAAGAGCAGTGGCATGCCACTTCTTACTCTACTAGAAAATGGGACTAGAACCAAGGTGAATAATATAGCTAGATGTAGACTTGCAATCATTAATATCACCATCCTAATAAAATTCTACATATATCCAAACAAAATTGATTTTTTACCTACTACATAATAAATTTCATATTTTTGAGAGCCTTGTATGTAATGGAGAGTGCATTAGTTTCTTTCTAATGAGCTCATGAAGCACTTGCATGAAGAATAAAGCCATGTAAAAAAAATGAAATATCAATGTGAGTATGATTCAAGTAGATAACGCTAACAAGTTGGCAATACAAGGTAACATCAACCAAGGGAGTTGAACACTTGGCTTCAAGCTTGGCTCCTAAGAGAAATGGAATTGGTCTAGGCTTACAATCAACCGTACAAAATTGAGAAATCATATCAAGGACATACTTAGGTTGTGCAAGAGTGGTCTTGGAAGAGGACTAGGTGATCTTGATCTTGAGAAATTAGTATAGCACACCCAAGTCAATCATGGAAAATGTGTTGTGTAAAGCAATCTTGTAACGACCTATTCCTTGCGTAAATAAAATTTTTCCAATTCTCACTTTAAACATGTAAAGGTAACAAGTAACAAAGACACTACAATAAAAATTTTCCTTTCTTTATTGATAAAAACGTACAAGTTACAATATGTTTCCACATGAATTTCATTTTCATTGCAAATACAAATCAAAGATCAAAAGTAATATAGTTACATACATAGCTCGTAAGCTTTTGCACAAATAGAAGTAAGAAGGTCCAAGAGTCCGTCCTTTCAAATCTTGGTACATCGGCCGCTTGCTGTGGAGGAGAAACATCACTTGGGCACTTTTTCGCCAACCACAGACTTATAATGCAGTCCCCCGCACACCTATCATTAGATAGATGGCCCTCCCTTCGAAGAAGAGATTGGTAGGGTATCCTTTAACGATTACCAACTGAGCATAGTGCTATGTCCTACACAACTAGAACCTTGCTATTTCACAATCTCGATCTAGTACTCAGATCACAATGAACTGACAGTGTAGTCTCAACTATCTCACATCTAGGTGGATGTCGTACATTTCACTACTTTGGCCAAAGTATTCTCATTCAGTACTTCGAATGAAGGTCATCTATCATAAACACTACTCAGGGCTGATTTGACTTAGGGCTATCCTACTCTACACATAGGTTTTGTCCTTCAATGGATGAATTCGTCACCCCAAACATCCTACAATCATGCGAACCTACTAGAAATGAATCAGTCTACAAGCATCTTGTATCAATCCTCCTAATTAGGAAATCTTTATCCTAGGAGTACTTAGCTTGTCTCAGTTATCCTAATAACTTAAGCTAAAATACTTTACTTGATTATGCCTTCATTTCGATCCTAGTAGATAATAAGTACATCTACGTATTCTCCATATACAAAGATCATACACAATATGGAAAAGTCATTCAAAATGCAAATAAATCCTTCCCTTTTATCTTTTTCCATTATTACCCTTTAATGTAAGATAAGTAAACTAATCCCTTAAACTCTTTACTCATTTAATCCCTTTTTCACAATTCCCTTAATCATTGAATCCCTATATACTCCTCCTATGGAGTTCATACATAATTCATACCTTAATGCAAAACAAACACTAATGCAAACAGGTATACACTTCAGAAAACATGCATAACCATTCCTTAAAATAATTTACTTACATGGTGCAACATAGAACCACTTCTTTGTTTATCTTAACTGAAGTATTGAACTCAATGCAATTCCCTAACTATGCACATTCAGTAATTACACTTTTAGATTTATATCAAGAAATACGCTCTAGAACATGAAAGAAGAAACATCATGCCTGGTATATGCCTTTCCCTTTAGAGGATGAACTTGGTTATGTTTCTAGCACCTCAGATCTCCAACAAAAGACTGTGAACTCATAAATTGTGAAGATAATGTACAGAGGTGTCTCTCAGCAAATGGTGATATATGTTCTCAGAAAATATGAAAAGCTTCTCTAAGCAATAATAAAGCTTACTCACAGCTCAAAAAGGGATAGCCATAGTAACTGGTAAATGCTGGTAAAAATTCACAGTATCTTTCAAACTCAGCAATACATAATAATATAACCAAAACAAAGAATGATTATGGAAGCTCAATAAGAATGATAAACTCGGATTGTTCAATGTCCGTTTACAATGAATGGTAGGGCGTCTATATATAGGCCCGAATTGCAACGAATTCCACTAATGGAGGCATGCAGATTGACAACAAGTGCCCAGAATTAGTCAAAATGATACTTGGCGGGTTCTTAAACTGCTAATCATTAAAAATGGAGATGAATCAACTTCCTTTTAAGCCAGCAAATGAAGAATTTTTCAACTCTAATCTTCAAAAATGTCACACATTTTCTTTTGGCCAGTCGCATGAAAATGAATGGCTTATTCATTTTAGGTCAAGGTTAAAATGTTCCCAAGTCACCATTTTGGGCCTTGAGAACAGAAAACGATTATTTTTCAGACTAGGTCGCAGCCCAGGTGCAGATTAGACGTGTTTTCTTTAGGCGCGCGACTTTCTCCAGTCATTTTTCATGAGGTTTTCAAAATAAAACATTTTATCTTCTTTTTCAACTATTCATTAAGAATAAATTCGACTTCTCTTGTTTTAAATATTTCAAGCAAAAGAACTCGATTTCTATGTTGAGATTATTATTTTCTATAGCCAAAATCGAAATATTTCACCATTTAAATCCTTTTATTTTCTATGGCCTTTGTGTTCAATTTCTATTCTATTGAATATTTTTATGTGTCAATTACATTTACATAATTCACATTTCAATATTATTCATTTATATATTTTATCAAATATGTATTTCAATTAAGTGTAATAATTTAAAATATATAAATATATATATTTTCTGACATTTCATCATGATTTTTATATATATTTACATATATGTAAATATTACCTTAATATTAGTACATATATTTTAAATATATAAATATATAATATATTTACATAGGTATTTATGTATTTATGTATATATATCCATAAATATAATCACATCGTTAATATATACATTTATACATAAATATATATATGTAAATTTACTAGATATTAAATATTATTTTCACCATAGATATCAGGCGCACTGTGTACATTTATACTCTTGTGTATACGTATGTATGCGTATATTCATGTCGACACATGTGTATGAGCATATCCGTCTGCTTAACGTACACATGTATTGATATGTCTGTACATATAGATATGTGTTCACAATGTATAGATGTATGTGCGTTCCCAATCAATCTTTTATATATCTTTCACATCATTCATACATGGGTCATGGTATAGCAAGTCTGACATTTAAACAATCATATCTCCCAAAGCATAAAGAAGTGAATTCAAAATCCTAATGTCAATAAACAAGCCTATGGATGACTTACCCTTATTTCGACAAACAGACTTGGCTTACTCAATCTATAGTATGTGTGTGTATGCTCAATTTGGTAATCGTTACTGTTTACCTGACCAAGTTCCTCCCCGAATGATGTCTCTCCTCTGTCCGGAGGAACAGTCTTCATACCTGCACACCATGACATGGCATCGGTAGTCATATGCTCATAACAAGGTAAAAACATCTCACAAGTTAGAATACCATTATTCCATAATTGTATACAACATTTAATCAAGAATTAAATCATTAGAAGTAACAATCAAATGAAACCATCATTTAAACAGAACACCATTAGTGATAACAAGAACATCATTGCTTTATTCACCATAAAGATTCAAACATTACAATCAATTGCCCTATGCAATAGTAGCTATAAAATCGAGGTGTGACATACTTCCCCCCTTAGGAATCATCGTCCCCGATGACTTAAGGTATTATTCATAAGCATAAAAAACATGACTCTACATTTATTCTACACTCTTTAAAAGTTTCAAGAATGTTTGATCGGTGTAATCTGGACATCAACTTGTCCATCACTCATGGTAGTATGTTTCCTCTGCTGAAACATGGCCTTTTGAGTAGGCAGTGAGTTGTCATGCTGGGTACCAAAAGTTTTGTTAGGGCATTCATTTGCATAATGATTACCTCTACAAATAAAGCATCCTGCTCTTGGTCCTCTTTTCTCAATGATTTCCCAGTCTTATTATCACCTTCACTAGCTTTACTAGTGTCATTATACCTAGAGTTGTCTCTTTTCCAATCTCTTCTGAATTCCTTTTCATTGAAGCGAGATCTCTTCCCCTTTTTCCTTGCTGCATCTTGCGCAAATTCTTCCTTCTTGGGGGTAATCTTATCGGGGACTTCAATTTCCTTCTTTTGTTCTTCTCCTTCATACTGATTGCAGTCTGCCTTAAGCTTCTGTTCTCGCTTAATGGCTTTTTCATACACAAGGTCCATTGTAGTTGGACCATGCATATCGACTTCACCTCCAATATTTTTGTTCAGTCCCAAGATGAATTTCCTGATCCAGAATCGCTCATCTTTATGATAGATAGGAACATATCGAAGAAGCCGAGTAAACTTCTCCCAATACTCGTTGACTGACATGGTCCCTTGCCTCAATTCTTGGAAGTCAGAGAGTTTTTGGTCATAATAGAGTTGTGGCAAGCACCGCTTGCGGAAAATATCAATGAACTCTTGCCAAGTCAGCTTCCAGGAATTTATATCCAATTCCAGTTTCTTGTTCATCCACCAGTTAGAGGCTTCACCCGCTAACTGATAAGCACCCCAAGCTGCTTTAGTAACTTTGTCATAATTTCTTATTTCAAAGTACTTTTCCATTTGTACTAACCAGGTTTTAGCTTCATCACCTCCGACACTTCCATCAAATTTTGGAGGGTATATCTTCTTCATATCCTTTGTTAACTCAGTGGACACTTGTTTCTTCTTCCTCTCAATAGAGAGAGTTGGAGATTTCTCCTTCTCATGGTTATGATTAATGCCTTCTCCATGTGAAGAACTTTCCTCTTCATTATTGGTGGTAGGTATCTCAACTGCTTTTTCCTTTTCAAGATTGGACAATCTCGCCAGAATCTGATCCAGCTTTGCTTCAATTCCTGTTGGTTCTTGTTCCTCTTCACGACTTGTTCCAGGAATATTTCTCGTCCTCTCATACACTTTCACCATGATTTAAAAGTTCACTTAAACCTGAATGTTTAATACAAGTTAGCCTAATTAAACTTTTAACTATCTTTTGGAAAACATATAAGCATACATTCACAAGATTTTCACGCAAGTTTTTGTTTACCACTTTCAAAATTTTGTAAGTCAAGTTTTCCAAAAAACGTTGTTTACTTTGATGAGTTTATCCACTTAAAACATTATGCTAGTTTTACTAACATTGTCTGACTGCTTTGTCTTGTGTTCTACCATTTTAATTTTAGAATCTCAAGAGAGTTCACATGTCTTATCGATGATGACATACGGTCCTCATTTCCTGGTATACTAGACATTACCTTGCCACATTCCGTGCAGCCTCTTACTCTATCTTTTCCTAGGTTTTAGTGGTTTCTCATCAGACAATTTCTGTTTTCGTTCTGATGTCCTAACTCTAACATTAATTCCCTTGTTTCAATCTCAAATTTTCATAGACTCAAGTTGTTCTAATCAAATCCAAAAGTTTCCAACACTTTATAATTGTAGTTTGCAACTATAAAAGGTTATCTCATTCCTTAGAGTTATAAAACTATTTTGTTGGATAAAGGTATAACCTGGTTATTCATCCTAACCTTTTTACTTAACTTGATTACTTATACTTCCGCAATTCTAGGTGATATTTGTTGGTTTAGGAGTTCCTTTTCTAAGGTTAACTCTTAACTCGTTCCATTTTACATAAGTTATTAAGGATCTCATTTTTCCTTTTCACTTCTCTAAGTTATTTTCTCTTGCCATTGTGGCACAAAAACTTTTCAACCATTATAGATTTCTAATAAGGTTTACGCATTGTTACGTAATGAGCTCATAGGTTCCTAGTGTAGAACCTGGTAGCTCTGATACCACATGTAACGACCTATTCCTTGCGTAAATTAAAATTTTCCAATTCTCACTTTAAGCATGTAAAGGTAACAAGTAACAAAGACAATACAATAAAATTTTTCCTTTCTTTATTGATAAAAACGTACAAGTTACAATATGTTTCCACATGAATTTCATTTTCATTGCAAATACAAATCGGAGATCAAAAGTAACACAGTTACATACATAGCTCGTAAGCTTTTGCACAAATAGAAGTAAGAAGGTCCAGGAGTCTGTCCTTTCAAATCTTGGTACATCGGCCGCCTGCTGTGGAGGAGAAACATCACTTGGGCGCTTTTCCGCCAACCACGGACTTATAATGCGGTCCCCCGCACACCTTTCGTTAGATAGATGGCCCTCCCTTCGAAGAAGAGATTGGTAGGGTATCCTTTAACAATTACCAACTGAGCATAGTGCTGTGTCCTACACAACTAGAACCTTGCTATTTCACAATCTCGATCTAGTACTCAGATCACAATGAACTGACAGTGTAGTCTCAACTATCTCACATCTAGGTGGATGTCGTACATTTCACTACTTTAGCCAAAGTATTCTCATTCAGTACTTCGAATGAAGGTCATCTATCATAAACACTACTCAGGGCTGATTTGACTTAGGGCTATCCTACTCTACGCATAGGTTTTGTCCTTCAATGGATGAATTCGTCACCCTAGACATCCTACAATCATACGAACCTACTAGAAATGAATCAGTCTACAAGCGTCTTGTATCAATCCTCCTAATTAGGAAATCTTTATCCTAGGAGTACTTAGCTTGTCTCAGTTATCCTAATAACTTAAGCTAAAATACTTTACTTGATTATGCCTTCATTTTGATCCTAGTAGATAATAAGTACATCTACGTATTCTCCATATACAGAGATCATACACAATATGCAAAAGTCATTCAAAATGCAAATAAATCCTTCCCTTTTATCTTTTTCCATTATTACCCTTTAATGTAAGATAAGTAAACTAATCCCTTAAACTCTTTACTCATTTAATCCCTTTTTCACAATTCCCTTAATCATTGAATCCCTATATAATCCTCCTATGGAGTTCATACATAATTCATAACTTAATGCAAAACAAACACTAATGCAAACATGAATACACTTCAGAAAACATGCATAACCATTCCTTAAAATAATTTACTTACATGGTGCAACATAGAACCACTTCTTTGTTTATCTTAACTGAAGTATTGAACTCAATGCAATTCCCTAACTATGCACATTTAGTAATTACACTTTTAGATTTATATCAAGAAATACGCTCTAGAACATGAAAGAAGAAACAACATGCTTGGTATATACCTGTCCCTTTAGAGGATGAAATTGGTTGTGTTTCCAGCACCTCAGACCTCCAACAAAAGACTGTGAACTCATAAATTGTGAAGATAATGTACAGAGGATGTCTCTCAGCAAATGGTGATATATGTTCTCAAAAAATATGAAAAGCTTCTCTCAGCAATAATAAAGCTCACTCACAACTCAAAAAGGGATAGCCATAGTAACTGGTAAATGCTGGTAAAAATTCACAGTATCTTTCAAACTCAGCAATACAGAATAATATAACCAAAACAAAGAATGATTATGGAAGCTCAATAAGAATGATAAACTCGGATTGTTCAATGTCCATTTACAATGAATGGTAGGGCATCTATATATAGGCCCGAATTGCAACGAATTCCACTAATGGAGGCATGCAGATTGACAACAAGTGCCCATAATTAGTCAAAATGATACTTGGCGGGTTCTTAAACTACTAATCATTAAAAATGGAGATGAATCAATTTCCTTTTAAGCCAACAAATGAATAATTTTTCAACTCTAATCTTCAAAAATGTCACACGTTTTCTTTTGGCCAGTCGCATGAAAATGAATGACTTATTCATTTTAGGTCAAGGTTAAAATGTTCCCATGTCGCCATTTTGGGCCTTGAGAACAACAAACGGTTATTTTTCAGACTAGGTCGCAGCCCAGGCACGGATCAGACGTGTTTTCTTCAGGCGCGACACTTTCTCCAGTCATTTTTCATGAGGTTTTCAAAATAAAACGTTTTTTCTTCTTTTTCAACTATTCATTAAGAATAAATTCGACTTCTCTTGTTTTAAATATTTCAAGCAAAAGAACTCGATTTCTATGTTGAGATTATTATTTTCTATAGCCAAAATCGAAATATTTCACCATTTAAATCCTTTATTTTTCTATGGCCTTTGTGTTCAATTTCTATTCTATTGAATTTTTTTATGTGTCAATTACATTTACATAATTCACATTTCAATATTATTCATTTATATATTTGATCAAATATGTATTTCAATTAAGTGTAATAATTTAAAATATATAAATATATATATTTTCCGACATTTCATCTTGATTTTTATATATATTTACATATATGTAAATATTACCTTAATATTAGTACATATATTTTAAATATATAAATATATAATATATTTACATAGGTATTTATGTATTTATGTATATATATCCATAAATATAATCACATCGTTAATATATACATTTATACATAAATATATATATGTAAATTTACTAGATATTAAATATTATTTTCACCACAGATATCAGGCGCACTGTGTACATTTATACTCTTGTGTATACGTATGTATGCGTATATTCATGTCAACACATGTGTATGAGCATATCCGTCTGCTTAATGTACACATGTATTGATATGTCTGTACATATAGATACGTGTTCACAATGTATAGATGTATGTGCGTTCCCAATCAATCTTTGATATATCTTTCACATCATTCATACATGGGTCATGGTATAGCAAGTCTGACGTTTAAACAATCATATCTCCCAAAGCATAAAGAAGTGAATTCAAAATCCTAATGTCAATAAACAAGCCTATGGATGACTTACCCTTATTTCGACAAACAGACTTGGCTTACTCAATCTATAGTATGTGTGTGTATGCTCAATTTGGTAATCGTTACTGTTTACCCGACCAAGTTCCTCCCCAAATGATGTATCTCCTCTATCCGGAGGAACAGTCTTCATACCTGCACACCATGACATGACATCGGCAGTCATATGCTCATAACAAGGTAAAAAAATCTCACAAGTTAGAATAACATTATTCCATAATTGTATACGAACATTTAATCAAGAATTAAATCATTAGAAGTAACAATCAAATGAAACCATCATTTAAACAGAACACCATTATTGATAACAAGAACATCATTGTTTTATTCACCATAAAGATTCAAACATTACAATCAATTGCCCTATACAATAGTAGCTATAAAATTGGGGTGTGACAAATCTTGACTATATCAATAATGGATGAGGTGCTCCTTGTGATAATAAACTCATCAACATAAAGAAACAAAAAGAGAAGAGCATCCTCCTATCTCAGAGTGTAGATATTTAGATCAAAATGACATCAAGAGAATCTAATGGAGAGAAGAAAGGAGTTTGTCATGGCATACCATGCCTATAGGGCCTACTTGAGGCATAAATGGACCCATGGTTAAGTAGATTTATTACAAGGATTTGGAATATGGTTGCTCAAGTGGGTTTCTTCAAAACGTGGGCAACATATACCTATAGAGGCAAGCTCTTCATTTTTGGGAACTTGCACCTCCATTTATAACTTTTTGAGAGGGAGAATGAATAGTGGATAATTGTCTAGAAGATTGATTGTGAAGAATGGATGAGAGGAATTTCCTTGGATCAAGGAGAAGATGAAGGGTGTTCATTTAATTTATTCATAATATAAGGATGAGAATAAATAAATAAATAACAAAAAAAGTGATTAATAATAAGTTATAATTAAATGAGGAAAAAATAATTAGTTGCTCATTTATTTCTAGAAATGTTTGAGGAAATATATATTAATAAAATAATAAAATACTATTTAATTAAATTATTCATGTGAGATGAAAATGGAAGTATTTAAATAATAATATTTAATTAGATGTGAGGTATAAATTGAGGTAATTAAATATTAAGATTATTTAACTAGATGTGAGGTGGAAATTGAGGTAATTAAATAATTAGATGTAACATTTGGTTTAATAATTAAATAATAGTTATTTAATTAGTTGGTGAAAAACTAGATTAATTAAATATAATATAATTATCTAATCAATTAATAATGACCTAGATTAATTAAATAATATAATTAATGATACATGTGTAACTTTTAACAAGGATTTCGTTAAGATGGGAAGACAAGAACTTATTTGGGTGAGTGATTGTATTTGACAAGGGATTATTTTCCTAAAATTTAATGTATGCTTAGGTTTTTGGGTGGGTTTGTTTACATCATTCTTTCTTATATGATGTTTCATTTTTTATCCACAATATACTCTACCAAGGTCATCATGATCCATTATATCATGTTATGTCTTGATGGTATGTTTGTTGGGGCATATTTACTATTTACCTTTTTTGCATGCATGTATGAGTAAGTCATTTATGCATTTGACAAAATATCATCAGGGTTCCTTATACCCTGATGCTTCCCATCATATGGTATATCAAATTATTTTTTCTCAACGCACTTGAAAATTCATTTAAAATAATTGGCATATACCTATCTACAACTCCCACAACATTTCTCTAACTAACTAGCCAAGGTGATCATCACTTATTCCTTACTCCTTGTCTCTCCAATTTTTCTTATCCCTCATTTCCCTTTCCATCTTTTTCAAACCTCTTTTTGATATTATTTTTCATTTCAAGAGCCCATCCAAATTATTCACACTTGCCTACCTTATGAAGGGGACATCCCTACACCATCCATAATTCATCCTTACAAGCTTGGGGCATCTTAAATTCAAAACCTAATCTATTAATCTAACCCAATTGATTAAGAAAAAAACTTAAGTAAAAAATCCCAAGCACAACCTTTCACCATCACCATCCCTAAATGGTGTTCATGATTATTGTTTCCTCAAAACACTATTACTCCTCTCAATCATAATGAATTTTAGTCATGATGAAACTTTGAAGAAGGGAAAATATAGACATATAAATTTCTCTTAACATCATTCCATACTAAATTTTTTATCATCATCAATTAATTATATTAGTTAATTAATATAATTTGTTAGTAAGTAATTGAATAATTATATTATTTAATTAAATAATTATATTATTTAATTAAATAATTATATTATTTAATTAATCTAGTTCATCGCCAACTAATTAATAAATATTATTTATTTAGTAGATAACCCAATTTCACATCTATGAGTTAATTCAATTTCTATCTCTCATATATTTAATAACCTCAATGTTCACTTCACGTTTAATTAAATCTTCAATTTTTTCCTCACAAAGATTTCTTTATTCATTAGATGCTACCAAGGGAGTAGCTCTCATATATAGATATAAAAGAAAAATTATAGTCCTTCAAGAGAGGTTTCTCCCTAGTATATTTTGGCCCTATTCCTTGGGCATCATGTATATAAGCAAGAAAATACCATCAAAGAGTTTGAAGACTCTTCCAACTTGCAATGGGGATAACATTGTTTCATGATGCTTGGTGATGACTTCTTTGACATCTTCTCTTACATGTGTAGTCAAAATGTTGAAAGAATCTCCCAAACAACCTTTCATCAATTAATCATTGGATGCACAACCTACAATGCTGCTTTCTAAATTAGTTGATTGATGAGTTATTTCACTACTTTCTTTGCTCAATTTTTTTTTACCCACTACCACGATGTAGCTACCAAAAATTCCTCTAGTATCTTTTTTTCATGCACATGAGTCTCCTCCAAGACCACCTTGAAGATTCATCTCAATTTTATGACTATGGAATTTATGTTGCATGAGAATACACATCTAGGAATACTAATTCGAATTTCCACTGTACTCTCCATGAAGCTTTGGGGGATATATGTAGTATATCCATGCCAAACTGAGAGCTCTCTTATGGAAGGATATGAATTCAAAGTTCTAGCTTTGTTTTGTGTGAGAAGGACTTAGAGATGTAAAGCAACTAGATATACTACCATAAGATAGCCTACATGAATAATTAAGTTAAATAATATTTTATTATTTAGTTAACCTATATTCTCTCCACCATTACCAAAAGTAAATGAACGACTAATTTTTATTCCCTCCCATTTTTGGTTGCAACTATTTATTTATATTTTTTCTATTTTTAGATAATTTAATCACATCCCTTCATCTTGAACAAATTAAATCAACATCCTTCATATTCTCTTCGATCCAAGGAAATTTCTCTTATCCATTCTCCATTTTTAATGTTCTAGACAAATCCTAGTCATTCATTCTCCCTCCCCAAAAAATTACAAATGGAGGAAAAAGTTTCTAAAAAAGAAGAACCCATATGTGATAGGTATATGTTGCTTACATTTTGAAGGAATCCAATTGAGCAACAACATCCCAAATCTTTGGATAAAATCTACTTCACCATGGGATTTGAATTCAATAACTTGTCTTGTTTTATTATTCGAATATTCATTATGAATTCCATTTTTACTTGATTGTGAGGCTTGCATGTGTTTTATAATATAAATTTGATAAATTTTGATTTCGTTTCTAATAAAAAAATATGCTTATGTAATAATAATGGATGATAATCTATGGTTTGAATTTCTTTATTAACAACTACTTTATATCTAGTTATGTACCTTGAAATTCTTATTAACATTTTTATTGATTTATTATTTATTTACAAATAATGTTAGTGAATATTTTCCAACAAATTATTTACAAATATATAATTATTGAGGTTTATCAAAGAATAAGTTGATTTCTTCCTTTCTATTGAAACACACCATCTTTAACATCTATAGTTTTGTTTCTTGAATTATATTTCCACTAATTTTAATTGACCACATTTACATGGAGAGTAAAACAAGTTTTATGAGATATTTTGTTTAACCAATTTTCTTTTTCTTTTTTCTATTATTTAGTTCTACTTATTATACATCCAATGAAGTGAGAGCTACATCTATTGGCATCCCAAAGAAGTGTTTCCTTCTACTATAGGAATAGGTGCAACTCTATTTTATTTTTATAAGATTTAGTTGTCTTGATTATGTGCATGTTGGATGCCAAATAATACTTGACTCCTTGCATTCCCATTACTAAAATCAATTCCTTCTTTAACTATTATTTCCTTTTTAAGGATGCATGAGTTTTCTTTATGGATAGTCAACATGTTCCACAACCCAAGTAACAATCACGACTTATTCCAACTTCACAACATCTTCATCACAAAACTCTTTATATATCCCTATCCACAACCCACATATGCACTTCTTTTGTAAAGTACTATGTGATAATTATAACTTGGTTGCAAAGACTAATCAGGTCAACCTCAAGGTGTACCTTAATGCTTGAATCAATTTTCTTGTTAGAGAAATATTATCTAAGTACTATAATTATATAATCAATCATGTAACTATCAATGACATAGAGAATTGAAGTACAACTTAAGTGTATCAATACATAGCTCATTCATCTCAACCAACACCTTGAGTTGTTGGTATTGGTGTGAAATAAGATCACAAAGGGATTAAAAGTGTCAATGATGATTTCATGGTCATTTACATGTCAAGTGGTTGACTATACTTTAAAATGGCATAGACATAAGAATGAGCTCGAGAGTACCACTTGATTGTGTAAAACAACATAGTAAATCATCAATTTTATGAATTATAATTTTTCAACAATGGATTTTCCATTGTTTTGGATAAGATAAGCAACATTTACACAAAAAGCCACCCTTTACACAAAAATCCCTTGAAGGCCCAAAAAATAGAAGCTAGTTCAAACCAGGAATGAACTAGGAAAAGAGGACAACCCACACATAGAAACAACTGATAGACAACTGTTGGAACACAAACAAGGACTTAGACAACCCCTGAATCTGAGGGGACCAATCTAACTCCCTTAACCCTAGGCCGTGAGGATGTGACAGATCAAGGGAGTCCCTTCTTCTTTCTCAGCACAATAGACTAGGAAGACTCAGGATCCAAGTCCACCGAACGAGGTGAGAGAAGCGGATCGACTGAATCCACCAAGGGAAAAGAGCCACCACACAGCAGGGGAAGTGGCAACACAGGGGAGGAAACAAGAACGAACGAAGGACCATCAACAGTAATCAATGAAGTTTGGGATGGATTTTCCATTGTTTCAACCACATAGTGATGTAAGTTTTTATCTTCCCTCTCACCCAAGCACAAAGAGAACACTAGTGATAGTAACAAAAAAATTTGAATGTATCAAAATGATATTGTATAAATATGGTAAAATATTTTTAAGGACATTCATATAAATGGGAAGCATAATACACCTAATCCTACATATTCCTCAACCAAAGTTATTTAATGTGGGCGTTACAACAACTTAACATTTATATATGTAAATCATTATGTTAACTAATTATATTAACTACTTACATGTAGGTATAAATACTTAATCATATATCCAAGTAGTAGGATTTATTAATTCCTAAAATTATCCTCCATAATGCATCACATTACCAAACTTTAAAGATAATATTTTTCATATGCACAAGCATAATTATGCTTTTGCATTGAATCAATGAATTTGAACTCATTCATAGATTATTGAAATACATCCATAACATATGAACAAGGAAACACAATGCAAGTCATACACATATGTAATTAAACAAATATAACTCAATTGTTTACTACAAAAATCTTTGGGTATGAATAGGGACACACTTAACTATCCACAACAAGTAATAGCGAGATCAAACATAATATGATTCTTTAGTGGGAATAATCTTACTAGACTTGTATGAAAATAGACGCACATAATTATTCATAACAAAACTTCAATACAAATAAGTAAGCACACAACTATTCATAAAATAAATTAGTTGGAGTAGGCCTCACTACTTCTTCAAGTGAAATCAACAATAAAATTAGTCTTCAATTAGTTAGCTCTTAATGTACTTGACATATCAACTGATATATCACTTATGGGTTGATTATTAGTAGAAGTTGTTCTTTTAGGAGTAGATGCTATAGTTACTTCCTTAATCAAAGGAACCTCTTCATTAGGAACTTATCAAAGTTGGACCACCTTAGCTTCTTGAAATTTTCTTTTCTCAATCAATAAATCATCAAAATAATCATTTTTTTTAGCCTTATCCTTTCTTTTCTTTGTATTATCTTTGTTATATGTTATGCACATTTATCTTGGTTTCAATTTTTATATATGATAGTTTAACCAAGAAACACTACTGTCTAGGATATGTTGTGTTACCTCATTGATGGAAGAAACCTCCTTTTCAAACCAATTGAGGTTTGAAATGGGTTCATTATAAATCTTATTCATTTCATAATTGGAATGTTGGACTTCTCCATCATATTTCACTTATCGTGGCATTGTGTGTACCCATAGTTTTCATATCATTCAAATGAGCCTCTAACGTGATCTCTTCCTTACTTCATGATCATTTAGGAAATTTTCCCAAATATCTTCTATATGAGGTATATGTTTCATTGATGAAGAAACATACTTTTCCTTTCTCCCAAAAGGATCATAATTATGCCTTGCACGATCATATTTGCATATTTGATGCAAGTATAGTTCTATTTTTTATGCTTTGCCACAACTCATGATATGACATACATTATGGATCCAGTAGCAATAGGGAATTTTATTCCAACCCTATGTTTGGACTCCAAGATTCCATGAGACTCTAATAACTACCTTGATAAAAAATAAAAAATAAAAAATTATCAATTGGGTATCTTGGAAATTTGAATGGCTTCCCAAAAAATCCTTTCATCCTTATATATGTATAAATTTGGGGACTATATATACCAACTTCCCTTGATGTCTATGGTACCTTGCACCACCACAAATAATCTCTTTGATTTGTCTTCTTCCATGGTTCTAACTAATCACATATAGGAAAAACATCATTTACCCTTCGATAATGTTTGACAGCCTCCTTATGTTCTAATTGAGGGTAATAACGATATACTAAATTCTATTTTGGTATTGTACCCAAGGTATCCATTCTATCTAACCCAACAAAAGTAGATTTCATAGCGAAGGAATATACTAGATAGAAGTCATGAAGAATTTGTGAGTTACTCTGGAAAAGTGGTAATCTACTTGTGTAGGTTATTATTGATGATTTTAAACTAGTGCATCATGTTTTTTGTCCATCTAGAACAATCTCCACATATACACACATCTATAGTTCAAAAGTGGAAGCATTTTGGAGTCCAAAGACTCTACTTAACTATGTCAAAATATCACTAATCTCATTGTGGAATTCACTTCCATACAACACCTTGAAATTTTTTATACTAAATTCTTTTGTGTTTCTATCCACTTATGCTAATTAGTCTCTTGCATCGTTTTGCACCATTGAATTCATTTCCAACCTTTTCCTTTTCAATGATTATTACTTTGACCATGTAAAAAGGAATATTGAAAGTATTCATGATACCTTCAATGCTCAAATTTGTAAAGATCCTTCCTCTAGCAATTACTCTTTTTTTTATCCATATCATAATTATACATGCATGTCATCACTAGTTTTGGACATTCCATAACCACTCGGAATGCTACAACTTTATCTGACCCGCTCATAACAATCTTCTTTGCCCAAAGTGTAGAGTTGGCAATGGTCATTCTCCTATAGAAGTCATCCATATTTATGTGTCCCAAATCTATATTATAAATGACACCATATGTAGGAGTGAATGAAAAGATACAGACATTCCTTTAAATTCATACTTCATGTCTTTCATGCTCTTATTCATCTATCCTACATGACATACAAAATCCCCAAATTACCTAATCATTACTTTAGTTCCTTATTCACCTATCAAATTTATTTTGATTAGGGTTTTTCTATATTTCCACGGCTAGATTAAGGCTAGACTTTTTTTCTCAACTTTCACATTACTATTATTTTGCACTTTCTTAACTTAACCTTTTCCCAAATTCAAAATTTCTAAAAAAAAAATAAAAAAAAAATCAGTAAAACTCCATCAATCAAGTACTCAGGGTTTCATGGATTACATACTTGAATTTGCAAAAAAATCAAATCCATGAGATTGTTAAGGAATTTGGTAGCACTTTTTTTCTTCTTCCCAAATGTTGGTAATGTCGCCTTCTGCAAAATTTCAAAGAGTCTTTGCTTAAATTTTCTTTGGTAATTATAAGCTTGATGGACACTCTGAAGATTCTCTTATGTTCTAAATTTTTTTCGTGATGCAATGCGTAGAACAATTAAACTTTAAACTTTGCAAAAATATGTAAAACTAGGGGTGCATATAACGTTCAGAGAAAGTAGATAATTAATTTAATAGGCAGGAATGTTAGTTGTAAAAGTGCATATAACGTTCAGAGAAAGTAGATAATTAATTTCATAGGCAGGAATGTTAGTTGTAAAAGTTGGATGATCACTTTCCACGTTAAGCTTCTTGTTGCCTTTTAATAATTCTTTATGGGAACTTGAAAGTGAAGCGGTATTTTTATTAGTGTTATAAGTTTGGGTTCAAATAGGCAATGATTTCACTTACAGGTTATGCAGACAATCCTAAGTGAATCAGTTGTCTTTGGCTTAAAAGGTTATGATCAGATGAACACTTCTTATGCTGACATCACCAAAATGGCATAATGATGTCAACATGGCATAGTCACAGATCGAGGTCATCTTTGTATGAAATGTAGGAAGTTTCAAATGCAATTTTTGAAATGGTTTGGTTCAGATGATAGGATAATTTTCATAATTGAGTGATAGACATGATATCTTTATGCATATAATTCTCACTAATAATAATAAGAATAATATATATGCAACCTTTTTAACATTCTATATAACATTTATTACAATATTTAAGTAATTTCATTTTGAAAATATTTTTACAATCTCACATGCAATTGAAAGCTTACTCACTTCTTTCACATTTTTTCCATTGTTCAACATTTTAAATATTCTTTAATAGGAGCTTACAATCATTTATCTCTTCCAAGCCTTCCCCCTCACTTATAATTCATATCATCCTTCTTACACACATGCACCTAACTTAAAATGCTAAAATTATCATTTATTTCTCCAAAGCTCATATTCATATTGCATACCTAATCATGGTTATGCAGTTTGCTCTAATGTACAACCTATTCTCTTATTTAATAGCTTTATTTGATCTATACACGTGCTCATTTATCCTTCCTTGAATGCATTAATTCACACTAATACAAATGTTATTCTCATATATCTTACTCTTTTAAGAAAATAACTCTATTGTTGCACACCTCATATATAAGATGGAATCAAATATAAAAGAATGAAATAAATTTTCTTAATTCTCTATAATATATTATTTTGAACAAATTTACAATATAATTTGTAAACTTATTTTCTAATTTTTCAATAAAAATGAAAACAAATAAATACACAATATATTACAACAAAATATTCATTTAATAACAAATAAATTCAAAATACAATTACTAATATTTTGATTATTCTTAATTAAAAAGACATTTTGTAATTATTTCTTTTTATTATTCACATTATTCATAATTCATCAAAAATTTACTTATTGTTCAAACTACCATAAATCCAAGTCATTCTAAAGCATGAGCCATTAGATTGCTAAGGTCTTTCTCATAACAATGATATGCATTTATTATTTTATAATAATTTTTTTGATTCTTTATGAAATAATTTCATTCTTTTCTATATTTTTGTTAGTATCATTGATTCAAGGAATTCAAATTGTTTGTTAATACTAAGGACTATGTGTTATGTGGTGATAGATAGAAAACGAATATGAAAATATAGAGGATCGTTTTGGAGAAAGTGGGCGTTCATACGTAGAATGGGCAACAAACATGGCTGTGGCATTAAAAACAGGAGTTCCTTGGACAATGTGTAAACAAGACGATGCCCCTCATAATGTGGTTAGTTTCCTTATTATGTATAAAAGTTTTTCTTATTTTTCATAGTAAAGTGCACAGGAAGCTCTTGAAAATGATATACATGCTTTCTATAATGTAATGGTTAGGTATCATTTATTAGGATGAATAGATAAATAAAACCGAATAAACTGACCTATAAGATCTTTGTTATGATGACTCCAATGCAATGGAATATACTTTCTCTGCAATGAGAAGAGCTTTGCCACTAACCATTTCATCACTGCCACCTCAAATTGGACTCTTGACCACTTTAACTTCCTATCAGATTTTTCTAATCCTTCTGCCTTGTTGCCTACCTATTGTCGTGTGATTTCAGTACAACTGCCTAGATTTTATCGAGTAAATGTGTGATCTGCAGCCACGACCACTTAACTGCTGTCTGATCATTTTTCATTCTTCTCTGTACAACAACCATTCCATGATCGTGTGATGTTGACACCATTGCCCAACAAACAACTTATAGTCCTGCGAAAACTTACTGGTCGGCAACTACCTCAACTTGGTACTTTAGCTGAGAAAAGATCTCCTTGAGGTGTGCTTGATGACTCAAAAACACTTTTCCTGTAAGGACATTTGTCTCCTTAGTGTTTATCGCCAGTTTTGAGCGAACTTTGACACTTCTCTCCCACTGATGTCAGTAGGAGTAGGATAATTATTCTCTCCCACTGATGTCAGTAAAAGCAGGATAATTATTTATCAGTTTTTGATTGAGATGGGATGCAAAATTATCATTGATTGATGATTGAAAAGTGTGATATCAAAAAAATGTGTGTCAAAAATGATTTGATGATAAATGGGAAGAAGGCATAACGAGTCTCGTGGGGTGTAACATTATGTATGGAAGGATGTGCCTTACTGATACATATATCTATATTATTAATTTTTTAAAGGAAAGATGAATCAAAGAAGAGAAAATGGAGGGGAACCCATAGATGTAATAGAAAAGCATTAGAAAGAATCAAAATTTGTACAACATTTGAAAAGCATGTGCATGTTTAAAGGTAAAAGAACAAAGTTGTTTCACACTTTCAACCAACTAAATAGTTATTAGTGTGGATTTTGTTTTTCCTCATGCTAAGGGATATTTTTTTTCTATACATATTATTGAGCTTGATTAGGTCAATTAGACTTGGTTTATATGAGACCATATGGCATAATCCATTAGCTACATGTGTCACTCTCTCCCACACATGGGTAGTTCAGTTTCACACCTTTTGGAATTATATGCCACATCTCATAATCATTATTTGTCTCTATCTAACTAGGTTATGCCACAGGTTTTGACATTTACCAAGTAAGTAAAACCTCCCACCTATTATGGGTAGTAGGATTTAATACACCTTTTGGATGTATTTTCTCATATGTTGCTATAGATACAACACTCTACTCTCGCCTCAGCTAGTTCAGTGAGAGTAAAGTGAATATTCTCAAAATAATTTTGTAGTTGTCTCTTATTTTCTCTCTTTTAGGATTCTCTCTCCATTCTTCTATTTTGATCTTTAATTATTGTCCAATTTGAGTGCGTGTGATCTATGACCAACATCAAAGCTCAGTTCTCACTTCTCACAAAATCTAACATGGTATTAGAGCTAGTTTGTTTGGTATAGTTCATGTTATTATCTTATTTTTTGAAAGATTTTGAGACTAATAAATAGTTAATATTTTCTTCAAAATCCAATATGCTCTTCTTTTGCATCCTTGGATGATCTAGAGAATCAAAATAGTTTAAGTGTTTTTATTAAAAAAATTAAAAAGTTTAAGTGTTTTTATTAAAATTTTGAAATATCGTTGACTGCTTATGAGAAGAATAGGAAAGAGGAAGAGGGAAGAGCTAGAGAATGTTGTAGAAAACTTGAAAATTGCTTGATAAATGCTTCATAATGCTCCACAATTTCATAAATCAAAAAATCTTGAAATGTCTAAAACTAGTTTCACGGAACCCCTCATCTATTAGACTAAAGGACTTACAAAGATTTTCAAAATGAAAAAGTGAAGAAAAAAATTCAAAAGAGGGTTTTAAAGCGACAAACTGATCCAAAAACCATAAAAAGTGGTGAACGTTGCACCAAAAATGGTTACCGTTGCAAAAGTTTGGGAGAAGACCGTTTTGAAAAGAAGTGACTGTTTAAATAAGCGATAACTTAAAAAAAAAAGTGACTGTTTAAATAAATAATGACTTCAAAAAAGAAGTGACCGTTTAAGTAAACAACACTCATTTTAAAAGAGGAGCACCCACATAAATGTGAGTGCACCCCTTTAAAGGAGGAACACTACACATAATGTGAATGCATCCCCTTAAAAGGGCTGCTATTAAAGTTGACAATTATTTAAAATATTAAAAATAATTAAAAGTTTAATAATTAAAAAAATTAAAAATTAAAAATATTTAAAATAAAAAGTAAAGTATAAAATACTTTTATTAATTATTATTTTTTAATTAATTAATAAAAAATAAAGTATAGAATATTTATTAATTATTAAAAAAATAAAAAAATAAAGGTCACAAAATTCAAACAAAGCAATAGAACAACAAAAACAACAAAAGGAAAGGAAAAAAACTAAGACCCAAAAAGAAATCTACTTCACAAAAGGAATGAATCTAATTTCTTAGGATTCCTCTAACAAATTCTTGGAGGTGGTATATGATGCAATGTAGGGGCTTCTTAGCAAAGCCAATGAAGTGTAGGGTTTAGGGAAACCCCCAAATTTAAAGCTCTCACAGAAGAACAGTAATTGAGCTTAAGAATTAGGGGGGGCTTTTCTCTTTCAAATGTCGTTAAGCATTTGATTGAGAAGCATTGACTTATCTTTCTGAGAGACTTTGTTGAAACACGATAGCACAAATTTTTTAGGGTAACCCCTCTCATGAAGTTGATAATAAAGTAACCTCCTAAGATTGGTGAAACCAAAAGTTTCAAACTCTCTAAGAAGATACCTCTTGAGTTCACTAATAATGAAAGATTTCTTCTGATGAGTAGGAGGTCACAAGTAAAAAGGGATATACTGGTAGGCATTCAAAGGTTTTTGAAAATATTTAGTGTCAAGAACATGAAAGTTCTAGAAACTTTCACCTTTGAAGAAAGTTATATCAAGAAGATCAACAAAGGAGGTAGAAACAACTAGAGTAATCTTGATCTCAGGATAAAAACTCTGGTACTATTGAAAGAAATTCAACAGAGAAGTTTTATCCCTAGTCCAAATACATAAGGCATCATCAATAAACCTCCTATAGTAAGTGAGATCAAAAAAATTAATCCTATTCATAAGTTCTTTCAAGGTGACATAAAAAAAGATAGGTGTAAACAACAACAAAATTACTACCCATGGTAGCACCACAAATTTGCTTATAAAAGACACCATCAAACTCTAAATAATTTCTCGAAGGACAAGCTCTGTAAGGCTTAGGATCATGCCAATAAGACTAAGATCAAGATTCTTAGAAACAAAATACTTTGTAACCATATCACGAAGAGCAAAAAGACCCTTGGTGGTAGGGATACTCGGATAGAGAGATTCCACATCAAAAGTAAAAAGAATATAGTTCGATGGAAAAGATCTATCATTGAGATCACAGAGAAGAGTAAGAGAATATGGAAGGTGAAATTTTTGCTTTAGAAGGATAGGAAAAAGGAGGAAATGAAGAAGCTTGGAAGCAGGTTCTAGCATATACTCAGAATAACTGCAAATAGGCCTACCAATGACCACAAGCTTATGAAGTTTGGGTAAAAGGTAGAAAGCACAAGCTCTAGAGGTAAGAGAAGAAAGTTGCTTCAAGAACTTGGAAACATGATTAAGAAAAGACTTGAACTTTTCAATATGAAAAGTAAGTCTATTCCAAATCAGATTCCAAGGAATAGAGTCAACACGAACACAACAGAAGAATTAGAAAGTCTTTTAAAACTTCAATCCTATACCAAGAGGAGTCCAAAACTACAAGCTTGAGATTTTCTATCAACAAGTTTGATAATTATGGAATGATCCATTATAAAATCTTTTAAAATTTTAACAAGTCTAAGAGGAAGCATAGGATGAGAGGAAAAAGAACAAGAAGCAATCTGATTCTTAAGAATGAGTTCACCTTTCCTGATGATCTCCTCAAGATGAAAACTATACTCATTAAGATTCCATAAAGGATTTTTTGGCAAAACTTATGAGGAAACTATCGACTAACAAAAGGAGAAATGTCAAGAATGGAATCACCTTGACCAGGCTCAGCTCCAGGACCAAAGAAGGCACAAAGACGAAGACACCTAGAAAAGGATTTGAACTCAAAATGAATGTTTGGAATAGACATAGGAGGGGGATGGGGAATAAATTTTATTCCAAGCCCAAGGAGCTTGTGTTCATCATAAGAAAGTCTCCTAGAGGAGAGATTATGGATAGTAGAATTAGAAATTTTGTTATCAATCTCACAAAGAGTCTTTCTAGCGAATAAGCAAGCGGCCATAAAGGCTTGGTCTAAAATAGGACCCCAAAGGTTTAAGCAAAAGCGGGGTTGATAGAAGTGGGTCAATTTTGTCGACCACCTCTACCACGACTTTGACCTTTGTTTTTACCTCTGCTTCTCACAGATTTTTGAGATTGGGTAGTCTTCTTTTTCATCTGGTGGGATAAACTTGGCTCGGAGGGCAATAGACTAGAGGCAACCAAGGTGGTACTCTTCTTGACTGTCCCTTTCCCATTTTATGGGCAGAAAAGGGAAGAGGTATAAGCAGGAGGACTTGGCTTCTTCAAATTAGCATTAACATTAACATTAACATCCACATGAGGCTTCTTTTTCTTATTCTTTAAGGGAATAGAAACAACATTACCCATTTGAGATTTAAGAATATTTTAAGTTCCTTGGTAGTGCTCAAAATCTTAGATTTTACCTTCTCCTTGACTAAATCAGCAATATTCTCATTAATCAAAAGTTGGTTAGCATCAACCATAGCATCATCCTTAGACTGTTATTGAATGGATGCAACATGGTCCTTAGCAGCCTTCTTTAAAGTGTGATCAATCAATAGCTGATTACAAAGAGATTCAAACTCTTTCTTAGCCTCAACATGCCAAGAATTAGAAGGAACGGTAAATTGACCAAGGGGAAGAGTCTTAAGTGTGATACAAACATTGTTAAGGGTAGAATCAAAGTTTTCCACAGCCAAAGCCATTTTAAAATCATGGTTCTTTGAGGCCAATTTAATGGACTCAATATAAGCATCTAAAAATTTGCAATTAGCATCCAGTTGAATTGACTCTAATCTTGAAACAAGAAGAGAGTTTCCTTCAAAATAATTAATTGAAATTTTAGGAGGTTTGACTTTTAAATTTTTTGGAAGAGAACCAACAGATTTTAAAAGTTCTAATTTTCTAAGATATTCCCTAGATCTTTCCACATCCATAAAAAGGCATTTATATTCAGAAAAAAGGCCTTTTGTATAAGAGGCTCATATTTGATCAAGAAATTTCTTTAAAATTTAGGAGAAGCATCTTTTGAAGGAATGTTAGGAATAGTAGGATTTTCTTTGGCAAGAGGTTGCATTGAAAGCAGAGCATCAAGGTGAGCTTCAAGGGTAGCCTGACATTAAGAAGAAGTATCCATAAGCTATTTAAATATCTCAATAAGGACATGACAATTCCCAGTAGAAGAAGCAGAATGAGAATTAAAAGAAGATTGTAATTTTGCAAAGGTTTCAAAATTTGATCCTAATACCATTCCTTCTGCCATGGGAAATGATGATTCAAGTTCTTCAGGATTACCATTGAACCACGAAGGTGGTGTTTCAGTAATTAAAAGGAGAGTTGACTATGTTGGACTTGATATTGAATTAGAATTTTGTACTGCTGTAATGTCCCCATTTTGGCCATACGCTCTTCATTTGGATTTAGCCTATTTTTAGGAATCCGTAGGCTACTCAGATGTGCAAATTTAGGGTTTCCATTTTCAATAAGTCTTGCTTCCAACTTAGTTCAACTTTCTATTGGTTTTAAGATGAACTTACTATTTTTGGCATTGGCTATTTTTACAAAGTCTAGTTTTGACAGTGGTCCAGTTGGCAACACTTTAGTGAGTTCTTTTGTTGGAGCAATTAAGTTATTATAGTTTTGGCTTTAGAAGAGTAATTTTTGGAGAAATAGTATTTTTCAAGGCATTAATGTTTTTATTTCAAGTTGACCCCTTGGCCTAGTGCATTAACTTAAGTTGTTTTAAAAGGTGGACATGAAGGGGGGATGCTTCATGAAGTAAATATTTAATATTTTCTAAAGTTATTTTATGCCTTGAAGTGGGATGCCATATTGAGGAGAAATAAAGTGTTTTTCAAAAAATAAAATATTTCATTTAAGTGAAATGGGCGTCCCTTTTGGAGGGAAAGAAGATGGAAGCTGAAGGGCTAATAGTCACCTTCAATTCTATAAAAGTAGGCCATTGCTCATTCATTTGTCATCTTTGGTTTATGATATCATTATGCTGCTGGTTTGAAATCCAGAATCTAGCTAAGGGAAAGCTTAGCAAATTTACTGCATTCTTCCGGCCTGAAACTATGGTTCCCTAGATGGTGGATTGAGAGTGTGCTTCATCCAGAAGTGCACATTGAGCTTCAAAGTTGAAGATTTTGTAGTTTTGATAATAATTTTCAAAATTGTGTTTGCTGGTCATATCATGGCTGAAGGAGGTTTTCATTAAAAAAATTTTGTATGATTTTTATGTGCTTTTGGGTATTGAAGAAATTGATTCCTAGTACATGGGCGCCCCTTCCCACATAAGTGCAAAATTTAATTCAAAGTATTTATTTTTATAATGCAAAATCGCCCCTCCCAATCAGGTCGTACCATTTAAGAGAGCATTGAAGTTTGTGCCAAATAAGTGAAGGGAGTTTTGATGTTGTTTAATCATTGCAAGTTGGGCGCCATCCTTCTTGAGAGCCATTGCACTTCGTTTCAGCTCATTCAAAGGTAATTTGAAAGAGTTATGTGTATTTCATTGATGTACAATTTACTGGTCTGTATTTTAGTTAATGGTATTCCATATCAGACTTGACTCATTCCATGTTATGCTATAATTCTTGGACGTCTATGCTTCTAGTTTCATGTGCATTCATTTTGGAGGGCATAGAAGCATTTTGGATGATGATATGAACAATTTAGGGGAAGTTTAAGTTGCTGGTTTGATTATCTCAGTTTGCTAGTCTTAATATCAAACCTAGTTATTCTCTTATATGCTATATTTCTTTGGTCTTTCAACTCACATTTGTGATCAAAAGTGTAGTATAATTCTTGCAGAAGTTTGGAGCAGATTTCTATTGTAAATTCATTACAATAAGCTCATTGTAAATGCTGGTAACAGTAGTACTGTTCCAGTCATTCTTATTTCAACATTTACTTTATGTTTTAATTCAAACATTGTAACCCCTGGATGGTTTACTGCTAGTGTGGAAAAAGGACTTGTCATCTCTCTTTGTACCCACTGAAAAGTGGTGAATTCCCACTCATGAGTGGATGGCCGTCGTAGCGGATGAATTAGTTTTTTTTGTAATTCTTTCCCCCCACTGAATTGGTGGTTGTGCATAAATATTTCATGGCTGGTTCACCGCCTAAGTTTATTTCAGTTTTGTAATAGGTACTCCGCCATATGCTATCACCTCGCCTTCCAAGGATCTTGGTGAACATTCTTGGCGTTGAGTTTTATCTTTTCACTTACAATTCTAATCAGTTTCAACTTTTGAGTTATTTAGATCCTAGGGATCCTCTAATCATATGCCCCTCCCCCTCCTTCAGTGGTCTTAGGGTGCATTCTTGGTTAGAGTTACTATTCTGCATCATTTTGGTTTTGGAGCTAACCTTAACGGGTGCATGTTGCAATTGTAATTGATATTAAAAATCAAGAAAAAATTAAGGGGCATATTTCAGCGGGATCAAGGCAGAAGATCCTTCCATCCTGTGATCAAAGCTTCATGTTTAGGAAGTTGAGTGACAAAGATCTCCGGTACTACACTGAAAGTCAAAACAGATTATATTTCAGCTCCTTGTGGTATCCAAAAGTTGGCAATTAGGCATGGCTAATGAAGAAGAGATGAAACTGGCAGAGGCACTGTATATGGCTGGAAAGAGACTTGACAAATAATTTCAGTCAAGAGAAAATGAAGAGAACATTCTTCATTTGTTAGAACAATGTTTGAGACAAGTGAATCCATCACCTTCAGAGAAAATGGAGTTGGCACTAGCTCTTGCAGTGAATTCTTTGAATCATCCCTATTGGTTGGGGCATCCTGATGAAGAAACCAAGCTACTAATTTCTTCTTATTTCATGGAGATAATAAGAATTGTAATTCCCCAGTTACCCTATGATGATGAAACTATGAAGATCATATTAAATATGATAGTGGAAAGTTTTCAAGATTTGGATGAAATAGGTAGTAGCTTGTTGTCAAGAAGAGCAACTGTTTTAAAAACATTTTCTGAAGTTGGTGCTTGCATCTTATTGATAGAATTGGAGATGGATAATTAGATTTATCACTTGTTTAATTATCTCTTCACCTCGACTTGGAGTGAACAAGAAGAGGGTATGCTTGTAGCTGTCATGAATGTTCTAATCTCTACAATTAAAGAAGCTGACAGTCTTCCTGAAAGTGTCCAAACTCTTCTCTTGGATGCTTACAAACGTGAAGAGCAGATTTCTCCCATTGCTGATTTGTTAGTTAAAGAAAATTTCAGTCAATGTGTAGATAAGTTGAAACAATTTTTGAAGAAGACTGTTGTGAAAAAATAGGGGATTTCTGAAGTTGAAGAGGAGATTGAAAGTTGGAATCGCTTTGAAGACATTGCAAAAGTTCAAGGGGTATCTACGAATTTGCACTTATCCAAGCATTCTGTAGAAGAATGTAATGTGATAGTGGAAGCTTTGAAGACTAGTGAGGTACTCTTGTTTTCTATAGAAGAGAACAGTGAGTTGACTTATGTTAAGAAGCCTCATGTTGAAGATTTGAAGAAAGAACTTTTGGAAACAAAGGTTGAAACTATGATGCATGAAGAGGCCATAAGTGCAGATCCAGATGAAGGAGAAGTTCAGTTAGTTAAAGATATGTGTTCAATCAGCAATTTGCTTCTTCACAATTCTAGAGAATGTTGGTTTGAAAGTCAAGTCAAGGAGGAGAAGAAGAAAGAGGAAGCTGAAGTCTCTTCCCACTTCAAAGCTGATTTCATCAATTCCTTTGAATCATGTGTAGAAGACAACATGGAAGGTGAAGTTTCTAGTAGTTATAAGGAAAATTTCTCTTCACCTGAAATCAAGCCAAGGAAAAAATCGAAGGAATTGGAAGGCACTATGGATGGGATGATGAAGAGTGTTCATCACATGCACAACAAGTTGGGGAGTACAACTCAAACGATCTTTGAAATCTTTATCCATCAAGGCTGTTCTACACTATCTCAGGCCACATATAATGATTGTAGCTCAAGTTCACACATTGTTGATAATGGTATTCAAGTTTTGTCAAAACTTGATAGAATTCATAGGCAATTAGAACATTTGATTCATGATGTGCCTAGGGGAGAAGTTATATGTTGCATTTCTATTGATGACATGAAGTCCATTAAATTTTCCTTGCAGGAGATTAAATCTAGTCTTTTGCACATCATTCGTGACAAAGAAATAGTGGCTAATATTGCTGACAAGGCATTGGAGTGGAATTAGCTTACCAAAGCAAGATTGCAAGAAGTGCATGAGAATCTAATTGAAGCAGAAAATAAGATTGCTACTATTCAATATTCATGGGAGCAAGAAAACAAAAGAAGAGCAAAGGAGCTTCAAGTAATTCTTGATGAGCTTGATCTCATACAAGAAACATATGAATTGGAATGCTGCCCTGAGAGACCAAAGCATTCAAATTTTCAAGTTTTTCAGGCTTTTGAAAATATTTTGTATAAAGAAGGTTCTAGTAAGGTTTATGTAAATCCTCTTTTTGAAAATGATGAAGGAATTGCTTCAGAGATTACTGAAGGAGGAAATTTGAGTTTGTCTTTTAGCATTGGAGAGTTGATACGTGAGTTGCACGAAGTTGAATCTACTACTGCTCCTAGTGCAACCATTCAACAAGAAATGGTAACTCATGGATCACAAAGAAATGAAGACATTCTTATTCATCAACAAAGAGATGATCGACATGTTGATGAAGGTTTTATTCATTATTTGATGAGGATGCTTGTGAGGATCTTGTCAGATTTTAGTACATCTTCATCTTCTCTTAGAGGGTTGATTTCAGAATTGTATTTGATGAAGGATTCATGGAATCTTTCCGACAAATCATGCCACAAGATTCTGGATTCTATTTCTTCAATGAACGTAGGTTGGTTGATTATTTCTTGGAGTTTCAAGAAGCTTCAATTCAGATGGAACGAGCAAATAAAAGGATTTGTGTGAGAGCAGTTCTCCGTTTGAGAAGTGGTTCTTCATGGCTGTTAGTTTGGGATCCTGGCATTACTTGGCAAGAAGGTAATACTCTAAATTTTATGGGGGATAAACCAACATATAATATTCAAAATGTAGTTGTGACCATTTGCTTATGTGTTGGGAAATGTCTTAAATTGAAAATCAGTATTTGGGATCTCAAGTATATTCTTATGAAGAATGAAATGCATAAAAAGAAGGTTGGATGGAGAGATAAGTGTCAAAATTCTAGTTTTATGTTTGTTGCCTCTTTTTTCTATCATTGGTTCTTTATTTCCTATCATAAATTGGTATTCTGGGAAGGAAATATGATCAGAAGTTGGTTTGTGGTGGCATGGGAACCCCTGCTAAAGGTGCCACCAGTTTGGTTCATAAGGAGTTATGCTCATTTTGTTGAGAAATTCTTAAGTTGCAACTACTACTCACCTTCTTGGATGCTGATTTTCCAAACATTAGATCTCAAGATGATTATTTCAGACGTGTTTGGTAGCTGGTTATTACATTTTCAGATCTCTCCATCTTCTCTATGGATTGAATTTTTTCCTCAGATGAATAAGGGAATGATACAGTATGGTCAAAATTCAGGTATGGGTTGTTCTTTCATGTTAAACAATGGAATACACGATAACATCCCATACATTACTGTTTGGAGCAGCGAGTTATTAGCTGATTTGATTTGCCAAATTGAGGCTCTTGAAGTGAAATATGTGAAGATTTTTTGGAGTTTCTTCAGTCATTGTATATCCTTTTGGATTGAGATGGAGTGTGGAGCATGGTTCTTTCTTTGGCATTGGTCTAGTGACTTGTTTAAGAACAATTTTTTTTACTGATCAGAATTATGACAACAAGGTTTGAAGGTCCTACAGACTAATATGGGACCCAAGCACTGACATGTTTGGTGCATTGTCTTTTGTGGATCGTGACATGTTGGTCCACTTTGATTATTCTATTGTATTAATCAGAGTAGCGCAACAGATTAGAGGAACAATGTTCCTAAGGAAGATTTGGAATCCTAGTATCACTTGGGTTTCTATTCAACAGTTGAAGATGATGAAGCCAATGATGGTCTTCTAGAATTTATTCCCTTGATGTTTCAGTTTAATTTTAATCTGGCGATTTCTTTTGTTGGCATCCAACAGTGCAATGCTTACATTGAAATAGGTGTTATCTTTCTCCTAGGTTGATTTGGGACCCAGGGATCATATTCAGTTTCAATTTGGTTCATCATGGTGATTTCAGGATGGCATTGGAATTGCTCGAGGACAAGCAATTTTGGGAAGGGTGGAATGTAATGTCCCCATTTTGTCCATACGCTCTTCATTTGGATTTAGCCTATTTCCAGGAATTCGTAGGATACTCAGATGTGCAAATTTAGGGTTTCCATTTTCAATAAGTCTTGCTTCCAGCTCAGTTCAACTTTCTGTTAGTTTTAAGATGAACTTACTATTTTTGGCATTGGCTATTTTTAGTAAGTCTAGTTTTGGCAGTGGTCCAGTTGGAAACGCTTCAATGAGTTCTTTTGTTGGAGCAATTAAGTTATTCTGGTTTTGGCTTTAGAAGAGTAATTTTTGGAGAAATAGTATTTTTCAAGGCATTAATGTTTTAATTTCAAGTTGACCCCTTGGCCTAGTGCATTAAATTAAGTTGTTTTAAAAGGTGGACATGAAGGGGGGGACGCTTCATGATGTAAATATTTAATATTTTCTAAAGTTATTTTATGCCTTGAAGTGGGACGCCATATTGAGGAGAAATAAAGTGATTTTCAAAATTAAAATATTTCAAAAGTGAAATGGGCGTCCCTTTTGGAGGGAAAAAAGATGGAAGCTGAAGAGCCAACAGTCACCTTCAATTCTATAAAAGTAGGCCATTTCTCATTCATTTGTTATCTTTGGTTTATGATATCGTTATGTTGCTGGTTTGAAATCCAGAATCCGGCTAAGGGAAAGCTTAGCAAATTTACTTCATTCTTCGGGCCTGAAACTATGGTTCCCTAGATGGTGGATTGAGAGTGTGCTTCATCTAGAAGTGCACATTGAGCTTCAAAGTTGAAGATTTTGTAGTTTTGATAATAATTTTTAGAATTGTATTTGTTGGTCATATCATGGCTGAAGGAGGTTTTCATTAATAACTTTTTGTATGATTTTTATGTGCTTCTGGGTATTGAAGAAATTGATTCCTAGTACATGGGTGCCCCTTCCCACAAAAGAGCAAAATTTAATTCAAATTATTTATTTTTATAATGCAAAATCGCCCCTCCCAGCCAGGCCGTACCATTTAAGAGAGCATTGAAGTTTGTGCCAAATAAGTGAAGGGAGTTTTGATGTTGTTTAATCATTGCAAGCTGGGCGCCATCCTTCTTGAGAGCCATTGTACTTCTTTTCAGCTCATTTAGAGGTAATTTGAAAAAGTTATGAGTATTTCATTGATGTACAGTTTGTTGGTCTGCATTTTCAGTTAATGGCATTCCATATCAAACTTTATTCATTCCATGTTATGCTATAATTCTTGGACGTCTATGCTTCTAGTTTTGTGTGCATTCATTTTGGAGGGAATAGAAGAATTTTGGATGATGATATGAACAATTTAGGGGAAGTTTAAGTTGTTGGTCTGATTATCTCAGTTTGCTAGTCTTAATATCAGACCTGGTTATTCTCTTTACATGCTATATTTATTTGGTCTTTCAACTCACATTTGTGATAAGAAGTATAGTATAATTCTTGCAAAAGTTTGGAGCAAATTTCTATTGTAAATTCATTGCAAGAAGCTCATTGTAAATGCTAGTAATAGTAGTACTGTTCCAGTCATTCTTATTTTAGCATTTACTTTATGTTTTAATTCAAACATTGTAACCCTTGGATGGTTTACTGCCAGTGTGGAAAAAGGACTTGTTTGTAGACGGCCATGTTAATAAATAATTATATTGTAATCGACTGTACTAATTAAATAAATGTTGTAGTCGGTCGTACTGCGAATAGATAATAATAGTTTAAATAATACATGGACAGTTTAAAGTAAAATTTGGATTAGTTGTTGGGTAGGTAGTTAGGAAGAGTTGCCGATGGTTGGTATCCCAACCAACCTCGGCCATCTATATATGTATCTTGTCATTTGTATTCGGGGACAATCAATTGCTATGTATTGTTGAGATACTTCATGAAATCAATCAATCCATTGTGTTGTGCAATTACTCTTACGATTGTTCTGTGATTCAAATGTGATTCATATTCTAGTACGTACATTATGTTTGTGAATTATTCTCGTTTACTCCCATAGTATGCTGAACACTACCTAGTGAGTAAACATTTGGCGCTGTTGCTTGAGCGGACTAGAGAATCACTCGTCATGGTAGCGTAATGGGTCTCCTAGCAGATGAACCTGTGAATAGCAATGAGGAAAGGGAAGACCTATTGACTGAAGATTTTATCAATCTGTGGAAGATATCATTACAAGATCACGTACATAGGGAATCCTGCAGATGGGAGATCCCTGAGGAAGTTATCTGGGATAGGTTGGAAGTGAATGACGAGGTGAATCACCTCCTGAATCGTATGCCCAGATTGTTGTCCCGTCATTTCAATATTTTGCAAGACTTGCAAGAAGAAGAGGATCGGGAACACCGAAGGCAACAAATACTACAACGCTACGAAGAGAGAACCAAACAAGAAGAAGAGGAACGTGACACTAGCCGGAGACATACGTCTGATAGTCAACAATGATTGCCTGAATAAATTTTAATGCCCATACCATCGAACAAAGACAAGAACCGAGTACCTAGCGGGAACGAGACTTAGGAGGAGAAGGTTCGGCAATCACTCAGGCTGTAAGAACAAGAAAACTGGCGAAGAAGACTGCAACAAGTTGGTAGGGAATTTGATGAGGATCTAATTGAAATAAACCAAAGTATTAAAAGAACACATGAGAATTTGACACAAATATACACATCCATTGAAAGAACACATCAAAGTTTGGTGGAAGGGAGGGACGAAGGACCCTTTGGCACCCCGTATGTAGGAAAGTATGATCCTTATGAGAATGAAGATGAATTAAGTAGTAGCCTCAGACATTTTCAGGAGTTGTCCTTATCAAACGACGATGAACGACTGACGAGTCAAAGATCTGAGCCCAGTACCCAAAGGCAGAGAGAGTACCAGAGGGAAACCCAAGAGACTCACAGTGTCGAGGACGCTGACAGAAGATGTGGGAGTGACTCGTACGTGGCCAAGAGTGCAAGTGACACACCAGAACGTAGCGGGGAAACTAGTCTAATCGGGTCCAACACACAAGGAGGACAACGGGGAAAGATGGTGACTCTTGAGTGGCAGAAGCTGTCAAAGTTTACGGGGAATGGGACAGAAGATCCAGTACGACATTGTAAAACATGTGAAACCATCTAGATAGGAAGCAGACAGGATGATCCAAATCAGTGGTTGAAAGCATTTCCAGTGACACTTAGGAATAGTGTCATCCACTGGTACTTTGAATTAGATCAAGCATACAAAGCTACATGGAGATTATTGAAGCAATAATTTCAAGAGGAGTTCAAACTCCTGCGGGATGATAGCGAGATTGTTGTAGAGATATACAATACCAAGCAAGGAAAGCATGAGAGTGTGCAGACCTACAACTGAAGACTCAAAGATTTGTTGGGGAAATTGGAGGCACAACCGGCCAACGGGTTGAAGAAAATATGGTTCATCAAGGGCTTGCTTCTGAAATTAAGAAATAAAATGAAAGTCATACCTCCTTTGTCATACACCGAAGCATAGAATAGGGCAATGGACATAGAAAGTGAAAATAAAACATCCTTCCGAGGGAAAAAGAAGATAGACGACGAGGAGAGTACAGACGACGACGATGAATCCAAGACTGTACAAGCACTCAAGAAAGATATGATGCGAATGATGAAAGAATTGAAGGCTGACAAGGAGAGTACGAGAGAAGCCAGAGAATTGTGGTGTACGCACTATAATGCGGAAGGTCACACGAAGGATAACTATCCCAAGAACTTATTCTGCGATATCTACCAAGTGATGGAACATTTCATCAAGGAATGCCCATACAACTTAAAAGCTAGAAGTTCACAAGTACTCTTCACTCATGGAGATCCATCAACATCGCCGAACACAAAACCAAAGCCCCAGTACAATAACAATGCATCCCCTGGAGGTTATCAAAGAAAAAAAGTCTGAGAAACATGATACAGTACGATGCAAAAGAAAGGCCCATGATCCAATGTAGGAAGTGCAATGAATGGGGCCACTTCGCTAGGGACTGCCAAAATGGTCAAGGTTTAAGAGGGAGATTGTGTAAGTGGTGTGGACCAGGTGATCATGAAGATAAAAAATTCCCTAAGAAAAAGGACCATCCACATGTTGGAAGTAGAAGAACAAGAGGTACTGGCGATCACCAGAGCACAAGCAAAAAAGGCCACTTACCTAGATCCATATATGGAGAAACAAAGGATGAAGGAAGCAAAAACCGAAGTGGAACTGGTGATTGAGAAGTGTTGATGTGTTTTTCATGACCGCACCAACGCAGAATAAAGTTGCCAACGGCTTCCCTATTCTCTCTTGATCAAAGTATTCCGCACGCTAAGATTGCAAGAAAGTTTGTGCGTTCAACTCCAAGGTTCCTTTAATGCGAATAGGCTCAGTTTGGCTCGATGTGATTTGCTGGTATTTCAAGGGGACTTACAGAATTGTTCGGCGGTTGACAGCAGATAGCTGACTAAGGGTTTTCATGTAATTCGAATGATTTGGCAGGTGAGCACGGGATTCCTAATACTAATCGGAAATGTGCGGAAAGTAAAAGGGGGTTTAGGGCCTAAGAAACTAACATTCTATTCTAAATGCAGGATATGTGGAGCTTCGTTTCAATAGACTTCAACCGGATTTCACCTAGCCTCCGTCGGACAGCCTCAGCAAAATTGGTGCAATCTTCAAGGGAAATAGTGAAAGATGTTCAAGTTATGACTTAACATGCATACACCATCACAACGATGCATATAAGCATATAAATCACAACCGAAGTTAAACACAAAATAATGTCCAGTTGACCACACAAGGCGAACTTATCATCAACAAGCTGCTAGTGGTATGGAGTAAAGCAAAGCTATCTTAATGAAACACCACACATCAAAGTAAGCTACTTGCATGAATTTAAATTACTTGGATACGAAAGGAAGAAGAAACCTTGCTAGCATTTCATGACAAGACGAATTTCATCATCAATGAAAAGATCTATTATCATAAAATGTGTTACACAACAATCTCTTCAAAAGTTTTCAAAGGGAAAACTTTCTCTCTTCTCCAAATTATGCAAAAATGCTCTACAATGCTACACTATCTAATTCTAATGCTAATACTCTCTCAATGTCTACTGTCTACTATCTAATTCTAATCTTCTAATACAAATGAGGGCGACTCCCCCTTTATATAGCTAACCAAGTCCCAAAAGATGGCTAGGGTTACAATCAATAGAGTGGCCAGAATCGTGCCACCTCAGCCCTAAATAATATTGCCCTAAAAACTGCCACAGAGGAGAGTGGGGTAATAAATGCGCCATAATGTCCACCATCATCCTTCTAGAAGATTCCATTTGTAGACGCGTTCACACTGTTCTCGATCTTCTTTCTTGGCGTTGTTCTTTGATTTCTTCCACTTGAGGGTCTTCATTCTTCGTCACTTTGAGTTATACTAAATCTCAACACTTAGTCATTTTCTTGCAAATTTTCCTCCTTCGAGATTGAAACTCATCTTCATCGTGTTGGAGCCCGGACAACCTTGATTTTATTCATTTCTGGCTTAAGTAAACTATCTTCACAGAGGACTGAAGCAAATTCACCTAGGTGGTTTCTTTCAAATTCATCGTCTGGAGGATCTCACCTTGAAAACCACTTTCTTCATTTTTGCCTTAGAAAATTTTCAAATTTCCCTTAGGAAATTCATCAACCTGGTGCCCACTTAAAATCTTCATCCCAAAATCCTTGACAAGCTGTGGAAGACCTTAAAATCAACTCCTCATCGATAATCTTCAATACCTAGAAGAAAATTTTCTCCAGAACGCATCGAACCCATGGGTGCACAACGAACGGGTTCATTTTATTTCTCTGAATTTTGAACCTTAGGAGATTATTCTTTCAACAATTTTGTTCTCGTTCTTCGATCCCCTCTGAGAATCTTGCTCTGACTTGGAAAATTTTTATCAACCTTGCGGAGCTGGCATTCACTGACTTCACCACTGGAAAATTTGCTCGTGCTTTAGGAAAAATTCCATCACCTCTCCAGACTTAAGCGTTTTTCTAAGGGGAAAAATATTTTGTGCCTTAGAAATTTTTGAAATCATCTCTTTGGAAAATTTTGCCGTAAAAATTTTGTATCCAGCTCGATCCATTTTGCCTGTGAAAATATCAACTTTACTTAGAAATTTTTTTATGAAGGCGCCTAGCATATTTTACCCCCTTCACTCACCATTTTGCATTTTCTTCACATTTGAAAATATTCCAACGCCTAGGAAAATTTTCCAACACTTAACATCTTAGGCGCATAGCACTTGGAGAAAAATATCACCACGCCCAATACTCATCTTCACCAACACACACGCCTAGCAAAAATTTCTAACACTTTACCACTTAGGCGCATTTGAGGCTAGGAGAGGAAAGAAAAATCACGCCCAACACACTTTGCAACATTCTACAACACCTTGGGCGCATTTGAGGCTAGGAAAGGAATAATGCCTAGCATCTACCTTGTATTCACCATGCCATTGAGGAATTTACTCGCCTTTTACTACGCTTTAATCACATTTCACCCTATTCACCACCCTCTATTCACTATTTACACCTTAATGTGGGCGCATTTGAACATGCAAGAGGGATGACCCTTCAACTCCACTTTTTGTCTTCACTTGAGCTGCTTTGGGCGCATTTTGGCTCTTGAGGAGGATAAAAGACTTTGACTTGCTGACCCACTCAAACTTGAGCGCATTTCTATGTGTGGGAAGGATGAAAAACGTTGACTTGTTTGACCTCTTTTCAGCTTTGGGCGCATTTCCATGTAGCTGGTGGATAAACTTTTTCCAACGCCTTTGTTTGTGACTTTTCAACTTCCATTTTTGTCTTTACATGGCCCATTTTGGGCGCATTTTACCCATGCAAGAGGATGTAAATCTTTGACCTGTTTGACTTTCTCAAGACTTGGCGCATTTCCACCTAGGAGGAGGACGAGTTTGCCTTAGAATTTTTTTTATGCTTCTTGCTTGAGGGGTGGGCGCATTTCACAAGGGGTGGAGGATATAACTTGTTGACTGCTTTGACCAATTTGCTTTTGGGCGCATTTCACCCCTTGAGCAGGATAAACTTGCAAGTTAGGCGCATTTAGAGGGGTAAGGCGGATGAAAACATTCCAGACTTAGAAATTTTTTTTGAACTCTCACCAGCTTTTCTTTGAGGGCGCATTTTAGCATGTGTACTGGACGAAGTTCAACACTTAGAGAAATTTCATGACCTCCAGCTGAGATGGGCGCATTTTCAAGGAAGTGAAGGATGAAGTTCCAGACTTAGCCATTTTTCTTGTTTTTGCCAGCTTCTCACACCCTGCTATTTATAGTAAGCCTCTTGATTTTCTTACTTTGGAAGCTCAGATTGCCATGAAATTTTAAACACCGGATCCTCACGACTTTGATATCCTGTCAACACTGCCATTCTGAATAGCACATTTTGGGAAGTGTTTTGCTATTTATAGTAACCTCTCGTTTCCAGTACTTCCACAGCTCCGATTAGCTTGAAATTTTAATGAGGCGCTCCTCACCACGTGACCTGTTGGCTGACACTAACGCATGCACTCAATTTACTATTTTTAGCCAGTTTCCAATCTGACTTACTATAAATAGTAAGTGCTTCGTTTGACCCAAAATTTCACCAGCAGATAGCTTGAAGGACGCTGATCGCGGTGGTTTACATCGGTTTTCGAAGATTTTGACTTTTGATGCCTATTTTTAGGCACCGAAGCTGGAAACCCTAATTTGCATTGCATGCGTACCAAAAGATCTCCGTTTGACTCTGTTTCTGTGGCACTGCAATCAGCTCGTGAATCTGAACTGCTGGGAGGCAGCTGCCGGGACACACCTGCTAAAAATAGAAAGTTCCTTACTGAGTGGGAATCTTCATTTGCATGTCACACCATCGCGAAGCTCTCGGAAAACCCATCAGGAATCACCCGACATGCAAAAGAAACCTCGACATGCAAACCCTAAAAATAGCCTCGGAAGGCTGAATTTTGAAAGTAGTCGTCTCGTCTTGCATGTTACATCATCGTGAAGGTCTCGAAAAACCCAGAAGGAATATCCAGACATGCAAAGAAAATCTCTGCATCTGGACCCTGAAATTTGTGCCGGAAGTCGGACTGCTAAAAATAGTAAGTTATCCGTTTTCCCTCAAATTTTGCACGTGAGTAGCCTGGTAAGCTCTGAATGCTGTGTGATTGTCGGAATCTCAAAATAGCTAACAGATTGTCTGGAATTTCACACTTACTAAAAATAGTAAGTACCTCAGAATTTGATGAAATTTTGTTGAGAACCTGCTGGAAACATGCTAACATCAATGTTAAGCTCAATTTTCAAGTTATTCACTTTATTCGACCCCTGTACTGACCAGGAAGACAAAACCCTAATTTTCAGACTTGGCCAGAATTTTTGCATTTTAAGCTCAACGGCAGAGGAATCCCGGGAAGTAGACCATCAGAAAAGAGACAGACAGAGAGAGAGAGACCAAAAACCAAAGCCAAAACGACCAAAATGGAGCAAAAATTAGGGGTCCCCATCTTGAATGGGGCGATGTGTGGAAAAGGTCACAACATCTGGCATCCCCACGGGAAAGTGTTGAAAAACACTTTAAGAATTGAACTTTGATTAAATCTTCCTCGAACCATCATACAGGAAAGACACTTACTCAAAAGGGGAGAAGAATCCGATATTGGATCAAAACACTTTCATCTAAAACCTTGTGAGTGTGTGCATTCGTTCCATCTCTAAACCACCTCGACTTCCAGAATCGGCCGTGGCAAGTTATATAAATATCTTAACTTCAAAATCATCCTGGACATTGCCTCGCTACCAGTCAGGTGTCTATAGCCCTGACGAGGTTGTCGCTACAATTCTCACGAATATTACGCCACTGCCGGCCGGGCGTCCATAGCCCTGGTGGAGTTACTCGTATGTTCCCAAAACCAATATTTCATAATATTCTCTTTCATTTTCATTTTTCATTTTTTTGTTTTCAGATATTTCTTTTAAGTACATTTTCTTTTCTTCATTTGATTTTCCGTCAATTCCTCAATTGGCTGGCAGGCAATGAAGCCTCCAATGGGTTTGAGAATTGTAGTGGCGCTGAAGCAAGATGTAAGATTTTCACCTGCCAAAACCTTTCCCAAGAAACCAAAATGACTCAGAATGAAGGTAGGTAAGATTTTAAAGGCCTTTAGACTCGTGTGTTGAGACACAATAACGGATTAACCTCCCGAGATGAGTTCAATCTCTAACTGGATGATAACAAGAGGAAAACAACCTTAGTCCTTTTTCAAAAATTTATGCAAATTCCAGTGAAAGGAACCACGTTGTGAAAGTTAAAACATCATCACCTCATCGCAACAGGAAACCCTAAAATCCTTGCCCATTCCCAAACCAAAACCACTTGAGCGGACAACTCAAGGGACGGGAACGCCAAACCAAAAACCCAAAGGGTAACAAACCAAAACCAAAACGGGACAAACCGAAAAGAAAACAAAAACAAACAGGAAAGCAAACGGGGAAGCAAACCTAATCTAACTATGTTATAGAATAGGCTCTCGGGGAGAACCTAGGGTTGGAAATAATGCCTGAGAAATCTCCCATCACCCAGCAATGGGATATCCCCTCCTGTTCTTGTTCGTAACCTAAATGCATCATTTCCCAGGATCTCAGAAGCTTGATCGGGGTCCAACCATGATTTGTCGATCCATCTGTTCATGACCCTTTTATGCATGGTGGAACTTCCCAGAGTTTCATCTCTTTTCTCCTCCAAGCGTGTCGGCTGGGAATACCTTGTTTGAATATGGTCCTCTCCCCAATTGACTTCTTCACATTCTTCCCCTAAAGTGACTTGTGGAGTCATCTTTGGAACTTGCTCCAAGGAGATCTTTCTCATGGCACCTCTGTTCTCTGAATGGAAAGCTTCGTGAATTCTACTTGATAAATCTTCGATGGAGGTATTTTCTATCTCTTGCTTTGCAGAATCTCCAAACATCCTTTCATTCTTATTCATACTTAAATCGTTTTCAATCAACACTTTAGTGGAGGCAGGCGTATCTTTTAAAAACTTTTCTTCCTTCGGGCCCTGTAGCAAAAGGGCCTCCCTTTTGACGGGTTTGTACGAACCCAAATTAGTTTCCACGAACAAGATATCACTGTTTTCACCACATTCTGTGATCATTAATTTGAGCCGTGGTGTACTTTCAATTTTTATCTGATTTGGAACTCCCTTCCAAGGCAACCACATGTGGGAGAAGTCAGTCGCAATGTATCCATTCAATTTTCTGGACCAATCTCTGCTCAATAGCATGCCATAACCATCCGGTATATCCACAACTGATATGTCGATGCGACTCTGAATTCTGGGATCCGCCGCTAGCTGCATATGAATACCATTTAATTCCCCTACAACTGGAACTTCAGTCTTATCCAGCTGAGTCACTTTCTTGTTGGTCTGGAGCGGAATTATACCCAACGCCTGACATACCTTCAAAGGCATGACATTACTTGATGCACCGGAGTCGATCAAACAATTATGCAATAGCCTTCCAAAAATTCTGACTGAAACCAGAAATGGGGCTGGCTCACCCTTCCCCTGATAAAATATGACTGGCTTCCTCTTTTCTTCTACTGAAGCATTCTTCTTTTCATCTTTTCTGTCCACTGAAATTTGATTGTCTTGAACAACCTGCCTTGGATTCTGCGTTTGCTCTTGTTTTTGCTTTTGCTCCGCAGGAATATTGAACCGTTTCTTTTTATCTTCGATCCATGACTTTTCAGGAGCGTTTGAAGAACCTTGTACCATACCTACGAAATTTTGAGGTTGTTGTGGAGCTTCCCAAGTGTCAAATGGAGCGTGAGGCACTTCTTCTACCATGTTTGTGTTCTGCGCAGGACGAGACTGTGTGTTCACAGGGGAATTCCTTGATGAACTCGATATTTCTTGGGAAGTATCCTTCACAATAGGCGTTTCATACACACTTCTCAAAATTGTGTCTCGAACCTCTGAAATCTTCATCAACTCATGTAAGGGGAGACTAACCTTCATCCTTTTGAATTCTTCTAACACATAAGAGCCAAGTCTTTTCACGTCCTCTCTAGGAAGACTCTCCTTTTGTCTTTGCTCAACTTGATGAATTGGCTGCTGAATAACTTGTTGTCCATTTCCGCCTTGCGTCGCACTCTGCCTCCTGTACTCTGGAGAATCTCTAGGTAAACCTGGATTATTGCTTGCGTTGGGATGTGGCGGAGTTGTAAAATTATTAGGAGGTATTGATGATGTAAGTGGCTCTTTCTGATGATAATTCCTTTGATACACTTTAGGAGCTTCACCTCTAGTGGTTTGAAAAGCTTGTACCTCCCTACTTCCTTCCACCAAGACGCTATTGTTGAGAGGCGGAAAAATATAACCATCTCTATGAAGAGGCTCTTCCGGTGATGCATATGTGGCGTGAACTTCTGACGGTATTTGAAACTCTGGCATCCCCACGGGAGCGTTTGCTGAAGCTGATGGAAATTGTTGATTGACTGGTGGGGGCGTGTAACTCTGAAACTCAGGCGGGAAATTGCAATCTTCTATTATCAATGCCTGATCATATCTGGGTGCTGGGACTAATTCATATCCTGTAATTGGAGAGTTCTCTGAGGCCCCTGTATTACTTGCTTCACTCTTGAGAATACCAGCCACAACTTGGAATTCGTGACACTGAAGTTCAGAGTGCTGGTTCGTGTTATGTAACCTACACCATCCTGACGAGGCAGTTTCGGCCATATAAACTCTATCTGCAGGACGGTTTTCAGGAGGTGGATTGTCCAATGGCGATGGGACACCTCCGTTGTTGGGCCCTGTATTCCAGGATCTCTTCTGAAATCCTTGATTGTTATTTCTATACCCATGACTGTTTTCATGACTATATCCTTGATGGGTATCTTGATGACTTGGAGGATTATGCTGATATCCTCGGTTAGCACCTTGGTGTGCCTGATAATTTCGTGGCATAGCTTGTGTCTGATTATTTTGACTTTTGAGGTGAGTCACCTCAGCTGACAGCCTCTTCACTTGTTCTATCAAATCTTTCATTTCATCTTTCTCCTCTGAAGTTTTCACTGGTGGCACTGTGTTTTGGAGATAAACAGGCTGTGGGACTTGCGTCTGGGACAAAGGCATCCCAGGATGGAGAACCAATTGACTTGATTGTGCTTGAACTTGATAAGCTGGCTGTGGAATTGCATTTAATGCCGGAACTTGTTGATTCCATGTTGAGCCGAACATTGGCATTTGATTGTTTGTCGTGGCCAGGCCGGTGTAGAGTACAGGCCCAGTTATATTCTGTCCTAAACCTTGACTTACTTCAACAGCTTTAGCGTAAGCTTGATTTATATTTGCTGGAGTGGGGTGAGATCTTACGAACATTGCAGTCAAAGGATCAAGTGCTGAATAGTAGCTTTCTCGAGCGTCATCAATGACATAAGGAGTGCGTAACCTATTGAGGGCCTTTTGGAATCTATTGTTGAATGCATGAATGGGCTCTTTGTCTTGTCTTCTCACTTCTGCAAATTGACGATATAGCTCTACAGGGGTGGCAGGTATACCAAACTTTCCGATGAAGGCCTCCTTCATCTGCTCCCATGTCCTTATAGACCCCACAGGTAGGTGAATGAACCAAAAATGAGCCTCTTCTCCCAAAGAATATGGGAATAGGCGGCAAGCCACGTCTGCATATCCAATCTGCCTATTGCGTAGGTGACCTTCAAACATCTTGATATGGTCCTCGGCTGTGTAGTTAACATCATTGGCAATGAACTTAGGACAAAAATTTTCAGGATTCTTTGGCATCTCGTGGTAGTCTTGAAATTCTAGCGGAGATGGGTTGGTAACCAACCATGTAGCACCGTTTGGAGCGGGTCGACCTCCTTGCTGACCTCCTGGTTGACCTCCTGGTTGAGCCATTGCTTGAACTGGTAGTCGCCTTTGATACACAATAACTTGGGCTGATTGTTGTACAACAGCTTGAACTTGTTTCGGCTGAGCAAACCTCAAAGCACTAGGTGGAGTTTTGAACAAACTTGAAATTTCTTCTCCGCTTTCTTTGCTTGACTGAACTTCTTCGTTTGATAAAAATTCTTCACTTGGATTGACTTCTTTGCTTGAATGAACTTCTTTCTTCTTACTTGATCTCGTAGGTAGCTCTAACTCCACAAAATCTTTATATGAACTGGGCGTAGACCTCAAGATCCTCTTCAACTTGTCTGGCGAAAATGAAGTGATACGATCCAGGATGTACTGCTTCTTTTAGTGGCTGCGCGCGAGATTCTTCAATTCTGAAAGAACACCATCTTGTCTCATGATAATCTTCTCCAATGGAACCTTTTGTGTTTCAAATCCTTTCTTCTTCAACACGACTGTATGCTGTAGCTGTTATTCGCCCTCCTTCTAGCGCCAATTCTGTTGACGTGCTAGGAGGAGAGGCAAGCATAAAATGAATGATAACTGAAACAATGTATTCTTTCCTCGTTCAGCCCTCCTTCTAGCGCCAATTCTGTTGACATGCTAGGAGGAGAGGCAAGCATAAAATGAATGATAACCGAAACAATGTATTCTTTCCTCGTTCAGCCCTCCTTCTAGCGCCAATTCTGTTGATGTGTTTTTCGTGACCGCACCAACGCAAAATAAAGTTGCCAACGGCTTCCCTATTCTCTCTTGATCAAAGTATTCCGCACGCTAAGATTGCAAGAAAGTTCATGTGTTCAACTCCAAGGTTCCTTTAATGCGAATAGGCTCAGTTTGGCTCGATGTGATTTGCTGGTATTTCAAGGGGACTTACAGAATTGTTCGGCGGTTGACAGCAGACAGCTGACTAAGGGTTTTCATGTAATTCGAATGATTTGGCAGGTGAGCACGGGATTCCTAATACTAATCGGAAATGTGCGGAAAGTAAAAGGGGGTTTAGGGCCTAAGAAACTAACATTCTATTCTAAATGCAAGATATGTGGAGCTTCGTTTCAATAGACTTCAACCGGATTTCACCTAGCCTCCATCAGACAGCCTCAGCAAAATCGGTGCAATCTTCAAGGGAAATAGCGAAAGATGTTCAAGTTATGACTTAACATGCATACACCATCACAACGACACATATAAGCATATAAATCACAACCGAAGTTAAACACAAAATAATGTCCAGTTGACCACACAAGGCGAACTTATCATCAACAAGCCGCTAGTGGTATGGAGTAAAGCGAAGCTATCTCAATGAAACACCACACATCAAAGTAAGCTACTTGCATGAATTTAAACTACTTGGATACGAAAGGAAGAAGAAACCTTGCTAGCATTTCATGACAAGACGAATTTCATCATCAATGAAAAGATCTATTATCATAAAATGTGTGACACAACAATCTCTTCAAAAGTTTTCAAAGGGAAAACTTTCTCTCTTCTCCAAATTATGCAAAAATGCTCTACAATGCTACACTATCTAATTCTAATGCTAATACTCTCTCAATGTCTACTGTCTACTATCCAATGTCTAATCTATCTTACAAATGAGGGGGACTCCCCCTTTATATAGCTAGCCAAGTCCCAAAAGACGGCTAGGGTTACAATCAATAGAGTGGCCAGAATCGTGCCACCTCAGCCCTAAATAATATTGCCCTAAAAACCGCCACAGAGGAGAGTGGGGTAATAAATGCGCCATAATGTCCACCATCATCCTTCTAGAAGATTCCATTTGTAGACGCGTTCACACTGTTCTCGATCTTCTTTCTTGGCGTTGTTCTTTGATTTCTTCCACTTGAGGGTCTTCATTCTTCGTCACTTTGAGTTATACTAAATCTCAACACTTAGCCATTTTCTTGCAAATTTTCCTCCTTCGAGATTGAAACTCATCTTCATCGTGCTGGAGCCCGGACAACCTTGATTTTATTCATTTCTGGCTTAAGTAAACTATCTTCACAGAGGACTGAAGCAAATTCACCTAGGTGGTTTCTTTCAAATTCATCGTCTGGAGGATCTCACCTTGAAAACCACTTTCTTCATTTTTGCCTTAGAAAATTTTCAAATTTCCCTTAGGAAATTCATCAACCTGGTGCCCACTTAAAATCTTCATCCCAAAATCCTCGACAAGCTGTGGAAGACCTTAAAATCAACTCCTCATCGATAATCTTCAATACCCAGAAGAAAATTTTCTCCAGAACGCATCGAACCCATGGGTGCACAACGAACGGGTTCATTTTATTTCTCTGAATTTTGAACCTTAGGAGATTATTCTTTCAACAATTTTGTTCTCGTTCTTCGATCCCCTCTGAGAATCTTGCTCTAACTTGGAAAATTTTTATCAACCCTGCGGAGCTGGCATTCACTGACTTCACCACTGGAAAATTTGCTCGTGCTTTAGGAAAAATTCCATCACCTCTCCAGACTTAAGCGTTTTTCTAAGGGGAAAAATATTTTGTGCCTTAGAAATTTTTGAAATCATCTCTTTGGAAAATTTTGCCGTAAAAATTTTGTATCCAGCTCGATCCATTTTGCCTGTGAAAATATCAACTTTACTTAGAAAATTTTTTATGAAGGCGCCTAGCATATTTTACCCCCTTCACTCACCATTTTGCATTTTCTTCACATTTGAAAATATTCCAACGCCTAGGAAAATTTTCCAACACTTAACATCTTAGGCGCATAGCACTTGGAGAAAAATATCACCACGCCCAATACTCATCTTCACCAACACACACGCCTAGCAAAAATTTCTAACACTTTACCACTTAGGCGCATTTGAGGCTAGGAGAGGAAAGAAAAATCACGCCCAACACACTTTGCAACATTCTACAACACCTTGGGTGCATTTGAGGCTAGGAAAGGAATAACGCCTAGCATCTACCTTGTATTGACCATGCCATTGAGGAATTTACTCGCCTTTTACTACGCTTTAATCACATTTCACCCTATTCACCACCCTCTATTCACTATTTACACCTTAATGTGGGCGCATTTGAACATACAAGAGGGATGACCCTTCAACTCCACTTTTTTGTCTTCACTTGAGCTGCTTTGGGTGCATTTTGGCTCTTGAGGAGGATAAAAGACTTTGACTTGCTGACCCACTCAAACTTGAGCGCATTTCTATGTGTGGGAAGGATGAAAAACGTTGACTTGTTTGACCTCTTTTCAGCTTTGGGCGCATTTCCATGTAGCTGGTGGATAAACTTTTTCCAACGCCTTTGTTTGTGACTTTTCAACTTCCATTTTTGTCTTTACATGGCCCATTTTGGGCGCATTTTACCCATGCAAGAGGATGTAAATCTTTGACCTGTTTGACTTTCTCAAGACTTGGCGCATTTCCACCTAGGAGGAGGACGAGTTTGCCTTAGAATTTTTTTTTATGCTTCTTGCTTGAGGGGTGGGCGCATTTCACAAGGGGTGGAGGATATAACTTGTTGACTGCTTTGACCAATTTGCTTTTGGGCGCATTTCACCCCTTGAGCAGGATAAACTTGCAAGTTAGGCGCATTTAGAGGGGTAAGGCGGATGAAAACATTCCAGACTTAGAATTTTTTTTTGAACTCTCACCAGCTTTTCTTTGAGGGCTCATTTTAGCATGTGTACTGGACGAAGTTCAACACTTAGAGAAATTTCATGACCTCCAGCTGAGATGGGCGCATTTTCAAGGAAGTGAAGGATGAAGTTCCAGACTTAGCCATTTTTCTTGTTTTTGCCAGCTTCTCACACCCCGCTATTTATAGTAAGCCTCTTGATTTTCTTACTTCGGAAGCTCAGATTGCCATGAAATTTTAAACACCGGATCCTCACGACTTTGATATCCTGTCAACACTGCCATTCTGAATAGCACATTTTGGGAAGTGTTTTGCTATTTATAGTAACCTCTCGTTTCCGGTACTTCCACAGCTCCGATTAGCTTGAAATTTTAATGAGGCGCTCCTCACCACGTGACCTGTTGGCTGACACTGACGCATGCGCTCAATTTACTATTTTTAGCCAGTTTCCAATCTGACTTACTATAAATAGTAAGTGCTTCGTTTGACCCGAAATTTCACCAGCAAATAGCTTGAAGGACGCCGACGCGGTGGTTTACATCGGTTTTTGAAGATTTTGACTTTTGATGCCTATTTTTAGGCTTCAAGCTGGAAACCCTAATTTGCATTGCATGCGTACAAAAGATCTTCGTTTGACTCTGTTTCTGTGGCATCAGCTCGTGAATCTGAACTGCTGGGAGTACTGCCGACACACCTGCTAAAAATAGCAAGTTCCTTACGAGTGGGAATCTTCATTTGCATGTCACACCATCGCGAAGCTCTCGAAAAACCCATCAGGAATCACCCGACATGCAAAAGAAACCTCGACATGCAAACCCTAAAAATAGCCCGGAAGGCGAATTCTGAAAGTAGTCATCTCGTCTTGCATGTTACATCATCGCGAAGGTCTCGAGAAACCTGAAGGAATATCCGCATGCAAAGAAAATCTCTCAGACCGACGAAATTTGTCTGGCCGGACTGCTAAAAATAGTAAGTTATCCGTTTTCGCTCAAATTTTGCACGCGGAGTAGCCTAAGCTCTAAAATGCTGTGTGATTGTCGGAATTCAAAATAGCTGATGATTGTCCGAATTTCACACTTACTAAAAATAGTAAGTACCTCAGAATTTGATGAAATTTTGCTGAGAACCTGCTGGAAACATGCTAACATCAATGTTAAGCTCAATTTTCAAGTTATTCACTTTATTCGACCCCTGTACTGACCAAGAAGACAAAACCCTAATTTTCAGACTTGGCCAGAATTATTGCATTTTAAGCTCAACGGCAGAGGAATCCCGGGAAGTAGACCATCAGAAAAGAGACAGACAGAGAGAGAGAGAACAAAAACCAAAGCCAAAACGACCAGAATGGAGCAAAAATTAGGGGTCCCCATCTTGAATGGGGTGATGTGTGGAAAAGGTCACAACAAGAAGGAAAACAAAGTACCTTTGGAGAAGCCAGGAGCCTCTCGGCAGTCGGAGGCGGAAACCAACATTGTACGACAGGTACTGCAGACTATCGTACCGATCAAAGTAATTGACCTTCTCCAGACTATGCCACAGTTGGGAATGGTGATCACAAATGTCATCGGGGATGGCAAGCAACCGTGATTGGAGGAACAGAGGCAGGAATTGGTACCAGAACCGCCACCATACTGTGAACAAACAATCGACCCAGTATTGCTCACAACAAACATCGGGAAGATGCCAACGATTGTGCATATGGAGATCAGAGGGAATATCTTGACAAATAATATCGTCGACGGAGGATCGGAAGTCAACGTACTACCCGAAGAAACATGGAAGAGTCTTGGGAAGCCTACACTCTGGCCACCAACATTCCAACTAGTTGGTGCTGATCAACATGGTATCAAGCCATTGGGAACGCTGATGGCGTAGAAGGTGAAGATCAGGACACAACAGTTTTTGCTAAGATTTGTCATCATCCCATTACAGAGGAAAGCATATGATGCACTACTTGGGAGAGGATGGTTGATAGCGGTGAAGGAAAATCATAATTGGAAGAGGAACAAACTCTCGATCGAGAACAACAAGCGGAAGTACGCCATCGACTTGAAGAACTAGGCTGTGAGCGAAGAATTGGCTTCCTTCGGATTTGAATTGGATGGAGGTAAGTCAAATGTGGACAAAGGAAGGAAAGCTATGGAACTAAAAAATGAGGGTGTACGAGTTGTTCAGAGGATGAGACAAGCTCACTGAATGGCTTATTTCATTGGTAGAAGGAAGACTATGAAGTGTTCCACCGAGAGTGTAACATGCTACAAATTGGGGAAATCAAGGAAGAAGAGAAACAAGGAACACCTAGCCAGACACTTCCGATTGAGTATGAAGAGTACAAAGAGAAAGTATTGGATGATACACCAGCCGACAAGTTGGAATATGAAAAGGTACGAGGTAGTGAGAGAAAGTCAAAAGAAAGGAAGAGAGAGGAGAAAGAAAATGAAAAGGAGAGAAAGCACAAAAAGGAAAAACTTAAAATAGAGGAAAATAAAATATTGGAGATTGATAAAAGAGAAGAAGAAAAAATTAAAATAAAAGAGAGAAGAAATATGAAAATAAAGAGAATTAAAATAAAAATCATGGCCATTGGCAAAATTGGGTGGCTAAGAGAGAAATCGATCAAGTTAAATAGAGTTTGGAGAATCACAAAAGCAAGAACTTCTAGTGTACGACATTTTAGAGGCGAGCTAACTTGGGCGAACATAGAAGGAAATAGGAGAAGTCTGTACGGAATCAAAATCAAAAGGAGGGACGTACGACAACATGAGCAACTAAGCACAGAGGAGGAAAAAAGGAGAAAAGCTCAAGTCATACGACATCCTCAGAAATTTCAAGTCGTACAGTATCTTCAAAGTTTTGAAGTCGTACGACAGCCTCCAACTCTTGAAGTCATACGACAGTCCCAAACTCTCAAAGTCGTATGGCAGCCTCAGACATTTGAAATCGTACGATAGCCCCATGAGTTTGAAATTGTACGACATTCGCAGAGGGTTCCATTCGTACAACATCCAAACAATTTTCACATCATACGACATTCATCTTTTCCAATCATATGACATTCAATAGTTACTCAAATCATACGACATTCAACAATTATTCACATCATATGACATCTAGCATCTTGTCAATCCATACAACATTCACTGTCAAAGGTCTCCTAGGTCATACGACATTTCCAGGATCAGGTCGTACGATAATTTTTGATCCCTCAAGGCATACAGACTAAGCAGTTGGCAGCTGAGCAAATGAGAGTGGCAGCTCTTGAGGAGAAGTTGGCAGAGAGGGATAGAGTATTGGGTCAGTTGATACAAAAGGATACCCAGGTGGCCGATGCAAAATGACTTTCAGCACAGAGGGAGAATCAATTACAAGAAAACTACGAGGAGTTGGCATTTTTTGTTTTCGGTCATCTAGAAGACTACTAATTTGTAGGGGGGGATGATGTAGACGGCCATGTTAATAAATAATTATATTATAATCGACCGTACTAATTAAATAAATGTTGTAGTCGATCGTACTGGGAATAGATAATAATAGCTTAAATAATACATGCACAGTTTAAAGTAAAAGTTGGATTAGTTGTCGGGTAGGTAGTTAGGAAGAGTTGCTGACGGTTGGTATCCCAACCAACCTCGACCATCTATATATGTATCTTGTCATTTGTAGTAGGGGAAAGTCAATTGCTATGTATTGTTGAGATACTTCATGAAATCAATCAATCCATTGTGTTGTGCAATTACTCTTACGATTGTTCTGTGATTCAAATGTGATTCATATTCTAGTACGTACATTATGTTTGTGAATTATTCTCGTTTACTCCCATAGTACGCTGAACACTACCCAGTGAGTAAACATTGTTATTGTTACCCAATTTTCACCTATGGGCTCAATCAAGTGGGGGCAATCTATGTCTTTAGATGTTCATGGAGGCCAAATGGAGGAACATTTGCATCAAAGTTACATATTTTCTAACTTGTTTGCTTCTTGTGCAACTGTAGGGGAAAATTATGTTTTAAATTCGGCACATGGATTAAATGTGGCACCCATAAGGGTTGAGCCCATCATGCAGGTGTTCGGTTTTTATTAGGAGAGTCTTCATCTTATGTTTTTTCCTTGCTTTCACTATTTCTATTTTGTTTTCCCTGGGCTCTCTTCTTTTTGTTTCGTCGGAGGCAGTTTCAAAATCGAAACTAAACATTGGAACTTTTCCAAAGTTCCAGTTTCCATTTTTGTTTCGGTTCTAGTTCCGCACTTTTGTGCGTTTGTTTCTTTTGACCTGTCATTTGGCCGTGGGGTGGTTTTTTCCCTTTTTTTTTCTTGCCTTTTTCCTGTTTTCGCTGTGTTGTCAGAGGTGGATCCAGAACTGTAACTAAACCTGAACTTGGAAAAGTTTCATGGTCTCGTTTCTGCTTTGATTTCGCCCCCATTGGTGTTTCACCTAGGATCAATTTTCGTTCCGATCTCGTTTGCATTTTGTTGTTCTTTGGTCTTTGTTTTTATGTGTGCCTTGGGTTTTCTTTTCCTTCCTTGGGCATTTTCTTTGTTTTGGCAGACCCGGGACGTGGACCGAAACTGAACATTGGAACTTTTCCAAAGTTCCAGTTCCTTTTTCTATTCTGGTTCCGGTCTCGATTCCGCCTGTTCTTCTTTTATTTGTTTTTTCGTTGTCGGTGATAGAGGGATGTTTCCTTCCTGTTGATCTTATTTATGTTTTTCTTCCTTTTGCTTTGTGTGTTGTTGGAGGTGGATCTAGAACTGTAACCGAACCTGAACTTGGAAAAGTTTCATGGTCTCGTTTTTGTTCTGATTCTGCCCCCTCTGTGTTTCGCTTGGGATCAATTTTGGTTCTGATCCCGCTTTGCTTTCTTTCGTTTGGGGGTTCTTTACTTTGGCAGAGGCAGAATCAGAGCATGCGATGAACTTGGAAATGTGGGTTAGTTTCGGTTTCAGTTTCCATTCTGATTCCGACTCCGACTCTGGTCCTATTTCTTGTTTTAATCGGATCAACGGTTAACAGTGAAATAGGCAGGCGATTGCAGCCGTTCCTCGCCAGCTCACTGAATCAAGGTGCAAGATCTTTAATTGCCGTGAGGAGCACGAGATGCGTACTAAACATTGGGTTACTAAGGCGGTCAAGGGAAGCACGTGCTTTAAATCGACGATGATGTTATAATCGCGCAAAAAAGGTGCTTGATGCTTAATCATTAGGGCTGGCGATTGACCAAGTAAACTGAATGGATGAAGGTCAAAGCATCAGCGAGACTAGGGCTATTGGTTAGACATCATGCCGAATGCCAGAACAGTCAGCGATAGAGCCTATCCCCAGGAGGTCTCCTCGATGTCGACAATAGGTATGTCTTGCCAACAACTCTCGTTGGCAAGATAGGATCAGGATCTCATCAACCTGAACACTACTGGGGTGGTCCAATGAGCAGGATTCCTAAGTACATGATTGTTGATGTGATTTTTGTGACCTCACCAACCAGGTAGAACAAAGTTTCCAAATGGATCCCCTATTCTCTCTTGAACAAAGTATTCGACGTGCTAAGATTGCGAGTGAGATCACGCCTTCAACTCCAAGGTTCTTTAAATGTGAATAGGCTCAGTTTGGTTGATGTGTGTATGTTGTGTACTCACGAGGGGACTTACGTAGTTGTTCACAAGACGTGTAGTGACAACCAATGTGTGCTTTTGAAGGGGATTTTTTTTTGTGAATGATTTAGCTTTAGCGTGCAAGTTTCCTAAAACTAACCAGGATTATGCAGAATTGAATGGTTGCAGAGATTTCTAAAATCTAACTTCTAATCTAAATGCAAATGGATGTTACGCTCAACTTAAATGAACTTCGACAAACATTGTTTAGCCTCCTATTGGACAGCGTCAACAAGGTAAGTGCAATCTTCAAAGGGTGAAAATGATGTTCAAATCACGATTCAATAGAGCAACTACCATCACAACGATGCATAACCACCTATGAACCTTGATTGAAGTTAAGTACTGAAAGTCCAGTTGACCACACAAGACGGACTTACCATCAGCAAGAACGTTAGTGGTATGGATAAAAGAAATTCACTTATATCAAGCATAAACATCCATATCTAACTACAAGCATGAAATTAAGTTCCTAATTGAAGTCAAAGGGAATAAGAAACCTCACGAACTATTCCAAACAAAGTTGAAATTCACCATCAATGAAAAGCTTTATTAAGAATAATCTTTTGTGACAATCTCTTACAAAATTCTCTAAGGGAGAATTCCCCTTCTTCTTCAACAATGCAAATGAAAAACTACTCTAACTTAAAAGCTTCTACTCTCTATTCTGCCTCAACAATTGCTCTCTATTCTCTGATTCTATGACTACTAGAGTACAAATGAGGGGGACTCCCCCTTATATAGCTGGCCTGTTTGAATCGACGGCCCAGATCAAATTACAACGGAGGGCTCAGATCGAGCCACCTCAGCCCTAGACGAGTTTGCCCTAAAAACCGCCAGAAGGTGGAGGAGTGGCGTCATAAATGCTCCTAAAAATAGCAGATTCCTCCTTTGACCAGTATGAGCAATTAATGCCCACTATCCTTCTAGAAGATTCTCGTCCATGACCCATTCCTTTGCTCTTCTCTTTGACCGCGTACGCTATGAATCTTGCCAACACTGCGTCGACCTCTTCTTCTAAAATTGAAGGAGTGAGATTCAACTGATACTCCAAGATGGACACCATCTGTTCATGCTTCTCGCAAGATTTTCCCCAAGTCTCGATGGAATCCTGCGTGCTCTGAATGATTGTTGAAAACGTGGAGATGTTTTCAAAATCTAGCTGGGAAAATGTCCTCATCTCAGAGAAGAATGGCTGCAATCTTTCCCTTAATCCTTCTGCATCTACCTCTTCATGTGCGAGCCTTTTTGCAAATACCGACTCCAAAGTGTTGAGAATACTCTCACGAATATTCCTCATGGCCTTTCTGATCCTGGAAGACTCTATTGCTGCAGTATCAAAGAAACCCTTCCCTGTGAATGCTGCTGAATGCCATCCACGGAAGTCATATCTGTCACCAGCTTGAATTACCCCTTCATTCACCAGAGTTTGCGTGGGAACACGCATCAAAACAGCCAGACGTGGGATAGTATTGTCTTGGAAGATGTGGGTATCACCCCAAGTCTGCTCAATATCATCTAAACGTGAAAGAATACCGGAAGCGTTTTGGAATGCTGAGGCGAGATCTGCCATGAACTTTTCTGCCTCAACGCGGACACCATTCACCCACCTATCTCCTTCTCGCACAGCCCTCTTCACTTCTTCCAAGCCGCTGATCGGCTCACGTGGCACCTCTGGTGGAAGCTCTGCTGCTGGATTACCTTGAGCAACAGGATGTGCGAGATTTTGCACGTATTCAACCAATGCTCTGTGCTCTTTCTTCAACCTTTTATATTTTCCTTCTTTCTTTACCAGCCTATCTTTTAATGCTTGAAATGAGCTTTCAGCCTCTTCCACCACCTGCGCTCCTGAAGGGCGTCCCAACTCAACAGTGGTGATTGTGTATTTCTCTGGCATCGCATCACTCCAGTCGTGATCTTCTCTTGGGGCAGCGATGTGAAGGCTACGGGAACCTGCCTCGTTAGTTTCTATCCTTGTATATTTTCTCGCCCTCTTCCGCTTTGGCGACTTGCTTGTCCTATTCAAGAGTGCTTCCATTTCAATTGCTAGGTCGGCGTCATCATCTTGGTCCCTTCTGATCGCCTACGAAAGCCAATTTCGCTGAATATCATAAATAATCAGAGGCTGTTCCTCAGTGGCTTCCACTTCCCGAACTTCTTCCCGAGCAGTATCTGTTGGAGGCTCAATTATCTCGACATCATGATCACTTCCCTCATGTGTCCCAGCATCTTCCTCCCCGAAGGAATAATCGAAGTGGGTGTCCATGTCCGTGTCTTCCCCTTCATCTCGCTTACTGGCGGCTTCAGGATCATTCACACTTTGAGTATCTACCTCCTTGGGCATTTTCTGGTTAATTTCTCCATCCTCCAGCTCTTCATTTCTTTTAGCTCTCTGACTAGCAAACAATGACACTTCACGCACACTGGAGGCATGAGACACCAATTGAGTTGAGGACGTGTCCTCCGATCCCTGAGGTTCTGGCTGAACGGGCTCTGGTTGAACGGGCTCCCTTCTTTTTGGTTCCGGACCTCGTGTGAGCTGCTTCTTCCTTTTTGCTACCACCGGTGGCCTTCCATCACCCATGAGGTCATACGTGAGAGCGACTGGCCTCCTCCTTAATCTATTAACACGCTCGTCCACCCAAGCTCTCGTAAACGTCATGACTGGGATAAATAGAGTGTCTAGATCCATAATCTCTGGTTCGGCCCAATCTATAGGTGGTATAGGTGTGCTTTTCACCGCTTCAAAATCTGGATGGGTGACCCTAGTATCCTCCTCCAGCTGATTTGGCACCTTAATCACCTCGCACTCCCTGATTAGCTTTAGAGGTAGCCTTGAAAACGTCCTCCTTCTGATTTCGTCCTCGCCTGCAGCATTTGCCCAAAAGTCCTCCAGGTGAGCCTTGTGTTTAAATTCTTCTCCTTGTACAGTTCCAATCATCCCCTTAGGATCAAAATTCTGTCGGCTCGTATGGAGAGTCAACTTGTAAAACTTTAGCTCATCCTCAGCCTCTTTGGCTGCTTGCAAAGTCGGGCACTCCTCGAGTGAATTTCCCAACACAATGGGAAAATGAAGACCTCCCTTCTTCTTACGCCTTATAATCTTGTCGTAGGCCACCAACTGCCTAGACAACTCAAGTAGGATCATCCTGTTAGTGGGGTACCTCGGTAGCTTGTACACATACGAATCGTACCCTGGCAACCTCAAGTAGGTAAATTTTGGTAATTGGATGAACCAACACCCGTATTCTTCGATCAACGCCTGTGCCTCCTCGGAGATCCTCTGCTGTAGCCTTTGCTGAAGTGTTCTCGTGATGTACATGGTAAAGGCGTCATTCACTCTTTGAAAGTCACCAGTGTGAGTGAGATGCAACTGTCTGCACGACTGGTGGATCTTGAATTGATTATAGCCGCAGCCAATGGGCTCCTGGTATGCCAATCCTCTGTACTTGGTCATCCGAGCCAACATATAGATGACGTATGAGCTCATATAAAATGTCTTTGTTCTTCTGAGGTTCCGGAACTGCTCATCGATGTTGTCACTTATCATCTTCGCCCAGTTCACTTGCTCGTCCCCTTCGAGCACCACACTGATGTAAAAGAACATCCATGGCTCGAATATGAAAGACTGCGGGCTACCATTGATTCTGCTAAGCAACATAATGATGTCGCAATATTCTTGCTTCAGCTCCTCAGAGATTATTTGCTTCGGTAGCCTAGCAGCCGGTGGCTTTGGCTTGCGCATCCATGTGGTGTTTATTCTCTTCATGCACTTCTCGAAGGTTGTGGCGTACATCTTATCCGCCTTGGCCTTGGACTTATACATCATGTTGTCCGTGGCAAGGATTCCAAACGCCTTGCCAATCGCATCTGGAGCGAGATTAGCCATGATCAAACCATCAGGAGAGGTGATAGTTCGATCCTCAGTATTATAGAAGTTGGCGCACTCGAGGATCAACTCAGGACAACAGACTGCCAGTTGGAAGCCTGCTGCATTGTACAACCCACTCTTCACAATATTCTGTGATGCCTCTGTTGGAAGGTTGCCATTTTTCCCGTACATTCGGCGTATGAACGTCTCGAGGTTGAAGGACCCGAGGTTGGTGTCTGTCAAATTGCCATACTTCGAGATGATCTTTGACTCTGGGATGAAGGACTTCTTTAGGCCCTTGATGATCGCCTGTCTGGAGGCGTTAGCTTCGTTGTTTGCAGCCTTAGTTCCGGCCTTGCTAGTTCCAGCAGCGTCAGCCATCTGCAAAACAAAAGCGAATATTACTCCATCAACTTTTAAAAATGACAATCACGTGAGGCGGCTGGCGGCTGCAAAATAAATACATGTTAGTAGCGTTAGTATCCAACTTGGACTTCTCAAGATTAAAACTTCAACCTCCAGCAACTCGCAGCCAAAAGAAATAACTTAACTCCTCACGAGAAATTTACTCTATCAATTTCAACTTCGAAAAAGCGTGTTAAGTCTCAGCAATATTTAAAATCAGCAATTTCGAATTTAAAATCAGCAAGCCTTCGAATTAAAAAATCACCAAGTTTGAAATCAACTCTTCGACAGTTATACATCAGCAACTTCGAAGAAAACAAATCCGAGAGTTTTTAAGCGGACAAGTTAAAATCAGCAAGCTTCGACAAATTAAAATCAGTTTTTCGAAGTTATAAAATAGCAACTTCGAAAAAGTAATCGAAAATCAGCACTTCGAAAATTATAAAACAGCAACTTTGAAGGCATTACAATTTAAATCCAATTCGATTCTAACACTCAGCAATTTCAGAAAATCTAAAGTTCAAACAACTTCGAAAAATCAAAGCTCAAGCAACTTCGCATTCAAACAATCTCAGCATTTTAACTTTCAGCATAAATAGATGATTTCAGCATTTCAACTTTTAACTTCAAAGCATATTCGACTTTCAGCAAAATAAAAAGCTTCAGCAACTTCGAAGACATACCTCAACAACGTGAAGAAAAAGAAAATGCTAAACCCTTTTACTTCGAAGCACTTCGCAACTTGCAATCTCGAATCTCAGCAACTCCAACAATTGAACTTTCGGCAACTTCAACAATCGAACTTTCAGCAACTTCAATCTCAAACTTCAAAAATCGAACTTTCAGCAACTTCTCGAATTAAATCTCACAACTCAGTTTTCCAGCATAAATCCCAACTTCGAATCTTGTGAGACGAGAATGAAAATCTTCGAAGTTTTATAGCAAAAGGCTGGCGCTAATTTTAGCAGATGCCTTTTATTCCCTTCATCAAGACTGACGCATTTTGCTAAAATTAAAAGGGAATATTCCAGTTGTCTGGCAGTTATTATGACAATTTGCTATTCGGGGAGATTCTTTCCTCGATTTAAATTTAAAATTCCCTCCCGACTGTCAGTTACCTCTAGTGATTTCGAGAAAATCATTTTTACATCGATTTGAAGTTATCTCGACTGCATTTTAAAATGGCACTTTTAATTAATTAAAATTTTAATTTAATTGCCAGTTTAATTTATTCTTTCAATGCATTTAAAAATTCGATATCGATTGTCGAAACTGGCTAGGCATAATTTTATTTTCCGTCCGTAATTGACTTCCAAAACAAATTCTCCTTGTTAAATCGTCCGAAATTTTAAAATTGCATGGGTCAAAATCGAAGGGGGAATTTAATATTAGACTTAGGAAAATAATTAAATCGATTAATTAAATTAATTTCTCCGTCTTGCTAAGAGAAATTTTAATTTCCTCCGAATGCCTTTCGATTTAATCGTGCTGAGAAAATTTCAAGTGCCTTTGAAGTCAAAAATTTAAAATTTTAATCTCCACTTGATTTTCTTCAAACGTCTTTTAATTTGCTTTTTTGAAGAATTTAAACGCCCCTTTTAATTTATTTCTTGATCTTCTATCTTAAATCCCCACGTTTTTTATTTTACTTCCTTGGGCGCAATCTGGAGAGGGGACATTTAAATCCAAAGCCTTTTTAATTTTATTAATTTTCTATCCAAGCTAGGCACATTTGGGGCATGGAGTTTCCATTTTAATGCCAGGCGCATTTAATCATGGTGCTTTTGATTTCAGAGGGGCGCAAATCATAGGTAGCACTCTCAATTCAAACAACTTAGACGTTTTTCAGCACATCCCTGGGCGCATATGAAGGGTGGAGCATCAAGGCGCATTTGAGTGGGCTTACTTTCAGTTTTGGTACTCAACAATTTTCAACTTCCACGCATTTTTCCAGATTTATCAAGGGCGCACTTGAGGGGGCGTACCTCCAGTTTGAGGCGCATTTTATACCTTCTACTCAAAGCTTTCAACTTAGTCATTTTTAGCTTTCACTTTTGGGCGCATATGAGACCCAGAGGTTTCAATTTTGACTTGAGCGCATTTACTACATCCAACTTTCAATTTGTCAAGAGGGGCGCACTTTGCTAGTGCAACTTCCAATTTTGTCACTTGGGCACAAATGGAAGGGTCTCCGTCTAGTTTTGATTAGGGGCGCGTTTTAACTCATCACATTTCACTTGGCCATAGGCGCACTTGATACATCAAGCTTCTAATTTGTCCCTGGGCACATATCAATCATCCAACTTTCATTTTAATGATTCCAGGCGCATATTGACTATCAAGCTCTCACTTTAGACTTGGGGCGCTTTTGAGGCCTCTGACTTCCAGTTTGACCATTGGCGCATTTTACCCACCAAGGTTTCACTTTCAACACTGGGCGCATTTAAGAGGTGGAGCTTCTAATTTCAACTTAGAGCGCATTTGCATAGTCAACTTTCATTTTTACCACTGGGCGCAAATCACCATGGCTACGTTCACTTTGAAATGCCTTTTTCATCTTCATGACCTGGGGCGCATATGACCTAGCAAGCATCAAGGCGCAAATAGCACAAGGAGGTTCTAGTCTTGAGAGGGGCGCAAATGACATGCCCAACTTTCACTTTTGGCACTTAGAATATTTCAAGGCTCACTTTATCCTCCAGGGCGCATTTGGCCACCTCAACTTCTAGTTTTGTCAAGAGGCGCATATAATCCCTTGAGCTTTTAATTTTTTCCTTAGCCAAATTTCAAGTTACCTTCAAGGGCGCATTTAACCATGTCCTCGTTCGATTTTGACACACTGAGTGAGATTTTTATGCTTTTAAAGAGGGGCGCATCCAAGGGGTCAAGCATCAAGTTAGGGGCGCATCTAGCATATCCAACTTTCACTTTTTGACACCCAGGGGCGCATTTGCTAGGGTCTCCGCTTATTTTCCATGCCTTAGTGAAAAAATTCCATCTTCAACCTCCTTGTGCGCATTTGGCAGGGTCTCCGTCAAGTTCCCGGACTTAGAAAATTTTTCACCTCTGTTCAGCCTTCAAAGTGAGCCTTAATGCCGGAATTGAAATTTTATCCATTTTAGCACAATTTTGCGCCTGTTACCAGATTTGAGTTGATTTTTTTTGTGGTCAACCCTAACTCACCCTGACTTTCTATTTTTAGAAAGTTCCTTGAATCTTGCGTTGTCGACTGAATCCTGACTCCAGAAAGCCCGATTTTCACTTTGCTCTGAATTTTGACTAGCTTGTTCTGTCAGCGCCTGATGTCTGTTTGTACCTGCTATTTTTAGCAACCTGCTAAAAATAGAAACTGTTCAGAAAGTCTTTGAATTTCATGTGCCAAATGCCTGAAGCGTGGTGATCGTCACTGGATGCTGGCCCTGCGTGACTGTCGGGTTCCGCCCTTGATTTTAGGAAACCCTAATTGACCTGCTAAAAATAGCAACTATCTGATTTTCCATTCTCTGCTACTTTGTTTGTATTGAAATTCGCGCCAAAGATTTCTCATTACGTGTTTGACCTGTGCTTGCTGAGATATGGCACCAACCTGCCAGTTATAGCTGCCACTGAGGTGACTTACTATTTATAGTAAGTGCCCGTTTATGAGGCCTTCCTTGCTCCGTTTGCTTTGAAATTTGGACAGTGTGCCCGTTGTTGGTGAACTTGCCCATTTGTGCTAACGCCGAGACCAACTTTCTATTTATAGCCCTTGTCCAAAATGCTTTACTAAAAATAGCAGGTTCTCTGATTGTCTTCAAATTTTGCCAGCAGATTCTCGGAAGGATGCTGATTAGGATGGATTCCTTAGTTTTGAACATTTCGACCCCTGATTCCTCATTTTTAGCGCCGAAGCTCGAAACCCTAATTTTGTGCATGCTGCTTAGATGAGCTCCGTTTGACCTCGTTTCAGCTGCATGATAGTCAGTTTGTAGTTCTGAAGCGTCGAGCTGCTGCCCAAGTGATACCTGCTAAAAATAGAAAGCAGCCTGAAAAGTGACCGACCGGCCGCCGGATGATCTCGCATGTCACACTGCCCGAAAAATCTTGGAAAACCCAGAAAAACCCAGAAAAATCTTCAACATGCACGCACTGGCTAAAAATAGTGAGTTTCCGAAAAGTGGTCAGCTCCATTTGCATGTTATACTGTCGCGAAGCTCTTGGAAAACCCAGAAAGAAAATGCCGACATGCGCCGAAAATGTCCGCATGCAAACCCTAATATCAGCCTCCGAAGACTGAGTGCTGAAAGTCATCATTATGCTTTGCATGTTATATCACTGCGAAGGTCTAGAAAAACCCACAAGGAATCTCCGGACATGCGTTGAAAAACTCTGCGTTTAAGCCTTGAAAATTGCCTCCGAAGGCAGAACTGCTAAAAATAGCAAGTTGTCCGTTTCTGCTCAAAATTTTCCAAAAGTGAACTTGGAGTGCTCGGAATACAATGAAGTTATCCAAATGTGAAAATCTTAAGAAAATCAACCCTAAACTGACACTTACTAAAAATAGAAAGATGGCAAAATTCAGTGAAAATTTAGGGGATGCTTGCTGAAAACATGGTAATAACTCTGCAAGGCTCAAAAGCTGACAAACCAACTCAATTTGATCTCAATATGACCTAAAAACGTGAAACCCTAATTTTAGACCTGGTCGAATCCTACGTTCAAGCTTGCTAACGGGAGTGTTCCCAGAAAAGCAGAAAGCGGAACAGAAGCAGAACGAGAGAGAGAAAGACAAAAACCAAAGCAAAAAGACCAGAACGGAGCAAAGATTTATGGGTCCCCATTTTAGATGGGGCGATGTGTGAAAAGGTCACAACAATGATCACTCGAGCTCAGTATGTTGGCTATGACACTTAATGGCAGACGTGATGTCTGCTGGTCGAGTGGATCAACATAAATGTTAAGGCTCGATTGTCTGACAGAGCATTCAAGGAAACTCTAGGAGCGGTTCAAGGTCACACCTCTCCCCGATGTTACTTGTCACCAGGAGTTAGAACTGACATAGGCGCCCATGCCTTCTAGGCACACAACCGACTCTGGAAACAGTCTCGGGGGCTGGGATGAGGGTTGCGAATTAATGGTGGTTGTTGTAATAGTCCTCCTACGTTAAATGCCACAGGGCAGTCCAATGGGCAAGCAACATGTATCCCCTTCTGGTCCGATGCTTGTTGCTCCTTCTGTTTCTATAAAGAAGGATTTCAAGGCCAAAAAAAAAAGAGGGATTTCTTGGTTAAGAGTTTACTGGGAGAGCATTATTTAGACTTTGTAACTCATTTTTTTATGAATACTACAGATTTGTAATAAAGAGACTCCTTATTTTTCTCAATAGAAAGTCATTTCCTTCACCTATTTTCTTTGTTGTTTTAGTATTGGTTGTGAATTGCATGATAAAATTCTGTGTAATATTTTATTTTATCAGATTCCTTCAATACTAGATGTAAGGAATATTATGTCATAGTGCAGGTTTATGTTAGTGATCTCTTTCTATTACATTTGTATATGTGAAAACATCATTGTTTTCCTTGTGTTTAAGCATTAGAACAGTCAAAACCTTACATAGAATCATTTTTGCAGACATAAATCTTTGTGTTGTGAGATTGTTTAACTTTATTGAGATTTTTGTGAGTTTCAACAGCCTTGTCAAATTTCTATCTTTGGTGTACCACTTGTTAGTGATAGGTATTAAATTTCAAGCATATCATTCTTACTCTTTTCCTTGTCATTTATTTTTAGTATTTTCAAGTTATCTTAAGGGGAACCAGCCCATAATCTGGAGGTCCACTTCATTCCTAGGTCACCCACAACCTCGAAGTGTTCCCATGTGTCAATAGGTTGGTACAGTTCATAGCTTAGCAAGGGTGCAAACTTTATTTGACAACAGTTTTTGGCACGCCCGGTGGGACTTAGAGTTGTTTTTTAGCCTTAAACCAGAATTATCATACTGTTGTTTGGTATGTGTAGCAGAAATTGCAGTCTTTAAGAGACAAATTTTAGCATACTTGGTGACTCCGAGCTCAGATTTAGCAATTCCAGTGCATTGCTACTCATGAGAAGAGTGCAGACTAGGAGTAACTCAGCTGTTTTTGAGTATTTGTAGTTGTCTTCACCTAGAAGAAGGGGGAGGGAAGTCCAAAAGTTTCAAAAGAAAGTTGTTTATTTCAGAAGATCCAAGTCAAATCCTTTTGTGAGAAGCCATACTTTTGTTCCTGTTATTATTGCTGAGAGCATCCCAGTTACAATGATTCTAGCAGTGAGAAATCAACCATTCATTGCTTTTAACCAAGGCAGCCCACTGAATTTGGTTCAACATGACAAAATTCCTGTTGCTGCCTTGAAATTGTCTGCCATATTTTGATGGCATGGATCATACCACTCCAACAAAGCATATAAAAGATGTGGCTAACCTGTGTGTTGTTCATCATGTGATTGAAGAAAATGTTGCACTCAGGTTGTTGGCAGCGTCATTTAAAGGAAAAGCCTTACAATGGTTCAGAGGCCTGCCTGTCAACTCCATAGCAACATGGGATGAGTTAGGCAGCCAGTTGTGCAAGTTTTTTGAAGATAAACCAGACCATTTGTCATTGGTGGAGCAGTTGTCTACAATGAAAAGAGCTCCTCATGAAGTTATGTCAGATTTCAATCACCGTTTCCAGAGAACGTGGGATAGAATTCCACAAACGGTAAGGCCTATTGCTAATCATTCATTTTTATACTATTTAAGAGATTTAAATAGTGATATTTCTGTAATGATTCAATTGATGGGAGGGGATACACTTCATGCAGCATATGGTGTGGCTGTTAGAGCTTAAAACAACCTCATACAGGCTGGTAAAATTGCCCCAAGACCACCTATGCCAATATTTCCTGCTATTTAGTCCCTAATCCCTATGTAGTTACTTCCTTTGGCTATTATTCCAAGTGCACCAACATTTCCAGCACTTGATACCCAGCCTAACGGTCAAGTAAATGCATTTCCAGCTCAGTCTAACGAACTGCAAGAGATTAAAGGACTTCTTAGAACCTTTGGCAATGAGATGGTTAATCTCAAAAAATAGCAAAATCAAGGTTTAAAGCCTTATCAACCCTCATTTCAGTCTAATTACCAGCAAAATCAGACCAACATACCATCTTATCAACCTTATAATCAAGGCCAAAGATCTACTCCTAACCCAAGGCCATATCAAGCTTATGACTCCAATGCTGCAAGCGCTTCCAAAGAGCTTGCACCTGTCCAGAACAATTTAGTTCAAGATTATGAGTGGTGCTTTCCGTGTAATCAACCCCATAATCAGAGTACCTATGTAAATGGGCTACTTAATCAAGCCTTGATGGTTCAAAACAGTTCAACAATACAGTCTAATGTGCCTGTAGCAACTGAAGTACATCAGCAAGAGCAACAAACACATGAGTCTACATTCCTAAACTGGCAAGGGGAAGAATTTTGTGGAGTCAACCATGCTGATTCTTCAATTGCAGACAACACATGTAGTAAAAAGAGGGCAATAAATGAAGGACATCAACTTGATACAGTTCAAACTCAATCGAAACAAGGGCTGAACTAGAATTAGAATGCTCCTGGCTCATCAAAAGCTGACCAAATCCGAATGCTACCAAAAGGGCAACCTTTGGTAGGCAAGCAACAGTCTGATTCATCAGTCTAGGTGCCTTGAGTTAAACGTAATGTTATTCCTCCTAAAGGTCAAGTTAAACTTGCTACATCTTTCAATATACTTGAGCATATGAAGAAAATTAATGTACCCATGTCAATATGGGATTCTTTGAGTATTCCGGGTCAAAAAGACCCTCTTCAATCTGCTTTATCAGGTTTAAGTGTCTCAGATGAGCCTAGTGTAGAAAAGGAGAAAGTTGTGTTGACTAGTACTGTTGTTAGTGATAAAGAACATTAGGTTCCTAAAGCCAAGCCACCTCCTTTTTATTTGTCATTGATCATAGGAGACCATCTTGTTCACAATTGTATGATTGACTCAGGGGCTAGTAGTTCAGTTGTGCCCAAACAAATTTTTGATAGGTTGGGAATTGAATATGAGCCACTAGAAAATGGGGTAGTACAATTGGATGGTATTATTGTTAACACAGTAGGGGTCATTAAAAATTTGAGCTTAACTTTACATGCCTATCCAAATTTTGCAATACCACAGGACATCTACATTCTTGAGTTTCCCCTGTACTTTTCCCTTTGTTTATTTAGGGATTTTACGACCAAGATAGGTGGCTACGTATCCTATGATTGGTCTCATATGTTGTTTAGAACCAGATATGGTACTAGAGTCACTGTTAAATTAGAACCCATAGCCAAAGTTCATATTGAACCTTACAATCCATCTCCTATTAATGCCAACTTGTTTACAAGTGTACAAGTGGAGCAGCCTATTGTTCAAGAGGCTAAAATTCAAACAGAAAGAACATTAGATATTCTTCCTAAAGAGTGGGCATCTCAAACTCATGAAGTTGGTACAGGTAAGCAGTTGGAGGAGGTTGACATTGGTGTTTATATGATGCATGAGACTGACTCTTTTATGCCTAATATTGAAAAAGACAAAGAACAACACAATGAACAACATGAAAATGATGTATGGGAGCTGTATTTTGATGGCTCAAGGAGTAGGGTAGGTGTCGGTGGTGGATGTATGTTGGTATCACCAGAAGGTTAGAAGTACTATTTAGCTTTCAAGTTTTGTTTTAGTTGTTCTAATAATTTTGCTGAATATGAAGCTCTAGTCCAAGGCTTGGAGTGGGCAAGACAAAGAGGTATTAGCTGTCTAAAGGTGTATGGTGACAACGAGTTGGTTGTCAATCAGGTGAGAAAGCTTAATGTTGTGAAAAATGATGCACTCAGGTCTTATAGGAATAGAGTATGGGACCTCTTAGAGGGATTTGATGCATTTAATCTCATTTCCATTCCTAGAACTCAGAATAAACATGCTGATAGATTAGCTGTTGTAGGAGTTGAACATGATATTCCAAAAGAGATTTGCAGTGATAAAACTAATCAGCATATTAAGATTGTAGTTAGGTCTGCTATGCCTGATAATAATATACACTGGCAAGTCTTTGATAGCGACCAACAGATTGTTAGCTTTTTAAGAGAAGAAGTTGAGTTCTCACATAACAATCAGGAAAAGTTACGACATTAGTACAGTGACCAGATTATTCAGCTCAAAAACAACAAGTTTCCAAAAGGCTTGGTCACTCTAGAATCTGTTTTTAATACAGATGATGAAGCTAGAAAACCCAAGGGCAGTATTCAAGTTCAGCAAGATCACTACGAAGAAGTTGAAGTTTTCAAAGAAAAGCTTCTTAAGTTAGGAAAGGTATGTACAGCTGAAGAGAAGCATGTTTTTATTCAACTTTGTCAAGAATTTAATGATATCTTTTCCTGACAATATACTGATTTAAAGGGATTTAATCCCCAACTTGCTCAACATACCATTGAACTTGAGCCTAATGTCAAACCTGTTAGGAAAAATAGAGGCCCTTGAATCCTAAGTTAGAACCTTTGATGAAAAAGGAACTAGATAAGTTGATTGAAAGCATCATTATTTTCCCCATTAAGCATACTTCATGGGTTTCAAACCTAGTACCAGTAAGGAAGAAAAATGGTGAAATAAGATTTTGTGTAGATTTTCGTGACTTAAATAGGGCCTCCTTAAAAGACCGTCATCCTCTGCCTTCTATGGAGCAGATACTTTAGGTAGTTTCAGGGTCTGAAAGGTTTTCCTTATTATATGGCTATTTTGGTTACAACCAGATATTAGTGAAAAAAGAAGATCAGTACAAAACAATCTTCACCACAAAATGGGGAATTGTGGCCTATCAGAAAATGCCCTTTGGTTTATCTAATGCTGGGGAAACCTTTCAAAAAGCCATGGATATGGCCTTTCAGGGTTTAATGTACAAGATAGTCTTAGTCTATCTTGATGATATCACTGTTTTTTCTAAGGAGGCTAAGGATCATTTGAATCATTTGAGGCAGATTTTTGAGAAATGCAGGGAATTTGGGATATCACTTAATCCCAAAAAGTGTGTATTTGTTGTTCACGAAGGAAGATTGCTTGGTTATGTGGTGTCTAAATAGGGTATTACTATTAACCCTGAAAGAATAAGTGCTATCTTAGCTGTTCATTTACCAGCGCACAAAAAGGGTTTGTAGAGTTTTATTGGTAGGATTAACTTTTTTAGGAGGTTTATCCTCGACATTGCTGATTTATTAAGTCCACTAACTCATATGATGAGAAAGAATGTACCTTTCGGCTGGACTAAGGATGAGAAAAGAAGTTTTGAGCTTATAAAAGAGGCATTAGCAGCTGCATCTACACTTTTGAATCCTGATTTTTCTAAAGATTTCATTTTATATGCCTATGGAAATATTGATTCACTTTCAGCCATGCTTGTACAGTGAAATGATGAAGGATCTGAACAGCCTGTGGCGTTCTTTAGTCAGGGACTCAAAGATTACGAGCTCAAGTATAATTTTGTAGAGGAACATGTTCTCGCTGTTAAGAAGCTTAAAGAAGTTTAGGCACATGCTTTACAATAACAAGATTATACTGATGGTTGCTCATCCAAGTGTGAAAGAGTTTTTACTGGACAAAGATTTGAGTGATAGAAGAACTGGTTGGGTCACTAAGGTGATGGAGTATGACCTTGAAATAAAGGTTACCAAACTAATAAGAGGGAGAGGTCTCTGCAAACAGCTTATAGAGGACAACAACAAAAATATAAAGGAGGAGGAAAGTTCTGTTTTAGCACTCCAAGATGGACAAGCTGCTATACCTGCTCCTACAGGTTGGATTGTAGAAATGACACCATTTTTATTGATTGGTGAGTTCCCTTCTGATCTAACTAAATCTAGAAGAAGTTATTATCGACTGCAATCCATACCTTATGTTCTTTTAAATGGTTTACTGTTTAGAAAAGATTTTCATGGTGTCCTATTGAGATGTATTGAAGCTGATCAGGTTGATAGAATATTGCATGAATTCCATCAAAGGTCAGCTGGTGGACACTTTTCTCCAAGAGCTACAACTCTTAAAATAATGAAAGGAGGCTATTATTGGCTTACCTTATTCAGAGATGCTCATTTATGGGTAAGGAAGTGTAAGGAATGTGCCATTTTTGTTGGAAAAGAGAAGCTAGCAGCCCTCCCGTTGCAACCAATTCAAATTGATCAACCCTTCATGAAATGGGGTTTGTATTTTATTAGGGTTATAAGACTGCCATCAAGTGCAGGCCACAAGTGGGTGCTCACAACCACTGATTATTTTTCAAAATGGACTGAAGCTATGGCACTCAAAGAGGCTAATGAATCTGCTGTCCTGAATTTCTATGAAGAGTTAGTTACCAGATTTGGTATTCCAGATTCTATTGTTTCAAACAATGCCCTTACTTTTGTGCGTGTTAAAATTTTTAACTGGGTTGTCAAGAATGGTATATATCTGAAGACATCCTCTAATTACTATCCACAGGGGAATGGACAGGCTGAGTCCACTAACAAGAATCTCCTGAGGATCATTAAGATAACTATGGAAGAAAATCAAAGAGCTTGGCACACCAAGCTGAAATTAGCCTTGTGGGCTGATAGGATTACGTCTAAAAGGTCTACAGGACTTTCTCCATACACGTTAGTGTACGGAAAAGAGGCAAGACTACCCATTTCAGTTGAGCTCCCAGCCCTTGATCTGGTAAACCAGCTTGATATGATTAAGGAAGAGCCTATGACAACAATGTTAGCTCGGTTAATTGAACTTGAAGAACTCAACGTTGAAGCAGTGAAAAAGATTGAGCAACATCAGGCTCAAATGAAAATGTCATTCGATAAAAAGGCATCTCCTAGAGTGTTCCAGGAAGGTGACATAGTTCTAAAGTGGGATGAATTGAAAAGCAAGCCTGGAAAGCACTCCAAATTTGATGCATTCTGGACTGGGCCATATATCATCACTGAGAAGAAACAACATAATGCTTTCCAGCTATCTAAGTTGGATGGTGTAGTGGAACTAATCCCAATCAATGGGATTCACATCAAACATTGCTTTTGAGGTATGGATCTAAATCTGTACATAGCTGTTAAATTTTGGATATCAATAAGTGCTTCCGCACATTAGATTAGATGTAGTTTTCATTCCCTAAGTGTTGTTTCAGCACAAATGAACAATTTTCCTTCTACTGTTTTGTTTTGGATGGGAGGGGCCTCGTATATGTTTGTCATCTGAGTTACAGAAGTTCTAGGTGAGTTTTCTAAGAATAGGTCTAGGTTCCCAATGACTCCATGCCCAATGGATAGGCCTAGGCTACTGGTTTGCATGTTTAGCAGGAAAACATCTAACTGAGGTCGCTAGGATGTTACTCGATTTTCACCTACGGGCTCAATCAGGCGGGGGCAATCTATGTCTTCAGATGTTCATGGAGGCCAAATGGAGGAACATTTGCATCAAAGTTACATATTTTCTAACTTGTTTGCTTTCTTGTGCAGCTGTAGGGGAAAATTATGTTTTAAATTCGGCATGTGGATTAAATGTGGCTCCCATAAGGGTTGAGCCCAGTGTGCAGGTGTTTGGTTTTTATTAGGAGAGTCTTCATCTTATTTATTTTCCTTGCTTTCCCCTTTTCTGTTTTATTTTCCTTGGGGCCTTTTGTCGGAGGTGGTTTTGGAACTAAAACCGAACATTGGAACTTTTCCAAAGTTCCAGTTTCCATTTTTGTTCCGGTTCTGATTCCACACTTTTGTGCGTTTGTTTTCTTTTGACCTTTCGTTTGGCCGTGGGGTGGTTTTTTCCCTTTGTTTCTTTTTCTTGCCTTTTTCCCTTTTTCGTTGTGTTGTCGGAGGCGGATCCAGAATTGTAACCGAACCTGAACTTGAAAAAGTTTCATGGTCTCATTTCTGCTCCGATTCCGCCCTCGCTGGTGTTTCACCTGGGATCGGTTTTGGTTCCGATCCCATTTGCGTTTTGTTGTCCTTTGGTCTTTGTTTTTATGTGTGCCTTGGGTTTTCTTTTCCTTCCTTGGGCGTTTTCTTTGTTTTGGCGGACCTGGGACGCAGACCGAAACCGAACATTGAAACTTTTCCAAAGTTCCAGTTCCTTTTTCTGTTTTGGTTCTAGTCCCGGTTCCGCCCGTTCTTCTTTTATTTTCTTTTTTCATTGTCGGTGATTGAGGGATGTTTCCTTCCCTTTGATCTTCTTTATTTTTTTCTTCCTTTTGCTTTGTGTGTTGTCGGAGGCGGATCCAGAACTTTAACCGAACTTGAACATGGAAAAGTTTCATGGTCTTGTTTCTGTTCTGATTTCGCCACCGCTGTGTTTTGCTCGGGATTGGTTTTGGTTCCGATCTGGCTTTGCTTTCTTTTGTTTGGGGGTTCTTTACTTTGGCAAAGGCGGAATCGAAACGTGTGATGAACTTGGAAATGTGGGTTAGTTTCAGTTTTAGTTTCCATTCTGATTCCGGCTCCGGTCCCGTTTATTGTTTTAACCGGATCAACAGTTGACAGTAAAATAGGCAGGTGATTACAGCCATTCCTCGCCAGCTCGCTGAATCAAGGTGCAAGGTCTTTAATTGGCGCGAGGAGTGCGAGATGCGTACTAAACACCAGGTTACTAAGGTGGTCAAGGGAAGCACGTGCTTTAAATCAATGGCGATGTTATAATCACGTGAAAAAGGTGCTCAATGCTTAATCATTAGGGCTGGCGATTGACCACATAAACCGAATGGATGAAGGTCAAAACATCGGTGAGACCAGGGCTATTGATGAGACATCATGCTAAACACCAGAATAGTCAGTGACAGAGCCGCCAGGAGGTCTCCCCGATGTCGGTAATAGGTATGTCTTGCCGACAACTCCCGTCGGCAAGACAGGATCAGGGTCTCGGCAACCTGAACACTACTGGGGCGGTCCAATGAGTAGGATTCCTAAGTACATGATCGCCCGAGCTCAGTATGTTAGACGCGAGACTTAATGGCGGATGAGACGTCTGCTGGCCAAGTTGATCGACATAAATGTTAAGGCTCGATTGTCTGACAGAGCATTCAAGGCAACTCTAGGAGCGGTATCGAGATCACACCTCTCCCTGACGCTACCTGTTGCCAGGAGTTAGAACTGACATAGGTGCCCATTCCTTCTAAGCACACAACTGACTCTGGAAATAGTCTTGAGGATTGGGATGAGGGTTGCAAATTAATGGTGGTCATTGTAATAGTCCTCTTGCGTTAAATGCCACATGGCGGTCCAATGGGCAGGCGACATGTGTCCCCTTCTGTTTCTATAAAGAAGGATTTCAAGGAAAAAAAAGAGAGGGATTTGTTGGTTAAGAGATTGCTGGGAGAGCATTATTCAGACTTTGTAACTCAATTTTTTATGAATACTACAGATTTGTAATACAAAGACTCCTTATTTTTCTCAATAGAAAGTCATTTCCTTCACCTATTTTCTTTGTTGTTTTATTATTGGTTGTGAATTGCATGATAAAATTCTGTGTAATCTTTTATTTTATCAGATTCCTTCAATACTGGATGCAAGGAATATTATGTCATAATGCAGGTTTATGTTAGTGATCTCTTTCTATTGCATTTATATATGTGAAAACATCATTGTTTTCCTTGTGTTTAAGCATTAGAACAGTCAGAACCTTACATAAAATCATTTTTGCAGACATAAATCTCTGTGTTGTGAGATTGTTTAGCTTTATTGAGAGTTTTGTGAGTTTCAAGAACCTTGTCAAATTTCTATCTTTGGTGTACCACCTGTTAGTGATAGGTATTAAATTTCAAGCATATCCTTCTTACTCTTTTCCTTATCATTTCTTTTTAGTATTTTCAAGTTATCTTAAGGGGAACCAACCCATAATCTGGAGGTCCACTTCATTCCCAGGTCACCCACAACCTCGAAGTGTTCCCATGTGTCAATAGGTTGCTATAGTTCATAGCTTAGCAAGGGTGCAAACTTTATTTGACAACAGTTTTTGGCACGCCCGGTGGGACTTAGAGTTGTTTTTCAACCTTAAACCATAATTATCATACTACTATTTGGTATGTGCAGAAGAAATTGTAGTATTTAAGAGACAAATTTTAGTATACTTGGCGACTCTGAGCTCAAATTTAGCAATTCCAGTGCATTGCTACTCATGAGAAGAGTGCAGACTAGGAGTAACTCAGCTGTTTTTGAGTATTTGCAGTTGTCCCCGCCTAGAAGAAGGGGGAGGGAAGTCCAAAAGCTTCAAAAAAAAGTTGTTTATTTCAGAAGATCCAAGTCAAATCCTTTTGTGAGAAGCCATACTGTTGTTCCTGTTATTATTGCTGAGAGCATCCCAGTTACAATGATTCCAGCAGTGAGAAATCAGCGATTCGTTGCTTTTAACTAATAGAGCCCACTAAATTTGGTTCAACATGACAAAATTCCTTTTGTTACTTCTCTTTTTAAGAAGAATCAATTTATGGAGGATTCACACAAAGAACAAGCTAAAAATTATGAAACCTCTACAAAATTCTAATATGCTTTTGATTCCCATTATGCTTCTATTGGGAATTGTTTGTCCTTATTGAGATGTTTAAACAGTTTATGGAGACTTTTTCTTAGTGTCAAGTTGCCCTTGAAGCTTTCCTTGATGCTCTGCTTTCAGTGCAACCTCTCGCCAAAGAAAATCCTATTGTTCCTAACAATCCTTTTAAAGGTGTTTCTCTTAAAATTTCTCGATCAAATACACTCTCTTATACAAAAGGCCTTTTTTGAATATAAATACCTTTTTATGGATGCAGAAAGATCTAGGGAATATCTTAGAAAATTAGAACTTTTTAAATCTATTGGTTCTCTTCCAAAAACTTTACAATTCAAACCTCCTAAAATTTATAATAATGATATTGAAGGCAACTCTTTTCTTGTTTCAAGATTAGAGTCAG